>JAOQMS010042668.1:0-13253 GCA_027563885.1 Erythroxylum longipes
TATTCATGAAATTCCTACTAACTCCTTCTTTTACTTTATACTACCTTACCAAAATCCATAATATACCATATTAAACTTCAAAATTTTCTAATTCATAAATTCTAATTTGTTTCCATGCTTGATAATCTAATACAATAATTAAAATAAAATATAAATATAAAAATCCTAAAAGCAGGATCCAACAAATAGCATCGAACTATCCCCCGCTTTCAAGATGCAACTGGACAAATGCTGGGAACACGCTGTCATTGTGAAACTCATCGAATGAAAGGTGGGCTACAAACAGCTCTGTTCTCGCCTAAGACTCCTGTGGAAATCGACTGCCCCGATGAAGGTAGTTGATTTGGACCACAAGTTTTTTCTGGTGAACTTTCTTGACGAAAGTGACTTCCTCACCGCTTTAACTAATGGTCTATGGATAATTCTTGGCCATGTCTTATCGGTGCAATGCTGGTACCTGAAGTTTAGGGTGGCGCATGGGAAAATAACACGTGTGGAGGTTTGGATCCACTTTCTCGAGCTCCCCATCTCACGCTACCATCTTTTGATTTTCATTGCTTTGGGGAATTTAGTGGCTAAGACTGTGAAAATTGATGAAACAACAATGTTAGCTCAATGGGGTAAATTCGCACGACTTGCTTTGGATATAGACTTAAGCACTCCCCTGCGCTTGCACGTGGAGCTGGACGGAGAAACGCTCATGGTAGCTTATGAGGGTTTGCCTCAAATCTGCTTCCTCTGTGGTCTTGTCAACCACGACTCAGGATCCTGTCCATCAAGGAAATCTAAACAGGATGTCCCTCACCCGCCGGAACAGACAATGGATAGCCCACCCTCTTTGCCGTCGGGTGCACTGAACAGCGACACAAGAGAGACGTTGGAGGAGGTGTCAGCTACAGGCTACGGACCTTGGATCCAAGTCTAACGCAAAACTCCCAGAAATCAGCAACAGTCATAATTTTAGAACACATCATGTCAACCCACAGTAGCACCTCGTCACAGAGGTTCTCGATTCTCCGCATTATCTGAACCATCCCAGTAGGGTGACATATAGGACCAACCCTCAACCTCCTATGGGCCAGTGAAGGGGAAGGAGACTCTACCGAATGAGCAGTTCACAGTAGGAGTTGCAAGCCTTCAGCCCTTTGGGCTGTGACATACTACGAGTGAATCCCGGCCTAAATCAAAAAGCTGAAGTAGGGGGCCATCGGTGGCTCATAGTGCACCGAGCCCTTCAGCCCACCCATCTGCATCTACTCTCCAGCCGGTACACAAAGCTACCACCCATTCCCAACTGGGGGTCCAAGCCACAGAAAAGCACATAGCCATCCGGTTTGCATCCCCCACTGAACTATTCTGTAACAGTGGTTTGGCGAGGGAATTAAGAGGCCGAGTCCATCCTTGGGATGGCGACAAGGAGGGTCGAGGTGATCGTGTTGAGGGAGGATTACAACTGACCCTACATCTGACTAAACCATCCAATATAAGTGACGCAGGGGTGAGGATGGACGGAGATGTTCGTATGGAAGCCGAGATTGAGTTAGATTCGCCTCATCTGGTGGGAAGCGCGGAAGCATGCGATATCCAGGAAGGCGAAGACGTGATGATTCTGCAACCTCAGGAAGGACAAGCCAATGAGGGTGGCGTACCCTCCCTGGAGCTATAGATGGTAACGACACTGCTTCTTATTTTTTTTCTATTTTATTATGTCTATTCTGATCTGGAATTCCCAAGGGGCAGGAAGCCCTATTTTTTTTTAGAACTTTGAAGAGTTATATTTCCTTACACAAGACTAGGATGTTCGTACTATTAGAACCTAGGATCAGTGGCAAGCGAGCAAAAGCCATTGTGCGAAAACTGGATTTTGAGTTTTCCTTCTGAGTTGAGGCTGATGGTTTTGCTTGTGGAATATGGTTATTATGGCATATTGAGTTTAAAGTCTCTGTAGTCATAGCAAATCGCCAATTTATACACACGCATATTAAGTATGGGAATGTACTCTTCGCATTTACCGCTGTTTATGGCAGGCCTCAATTTGCTATCCAAAAACTACTATGGTCGTTCCTAATTTGGATTGGAAGCCAAACGTCCCTACCTTGGATCATAGGCAGAGATTTCAATGCAAAACTAGACCAATCTGAAAAAAGGGGGCACTACTTCCCATCCGGTAGTACACAAAAATTTTAAGGATTGGGTGCATTGCTGCGGTCTACATGACGTGGGTTACGTGGGACCCAAGTATACTTGGTGGAGGGGGAATGTTGAAGCTAGGTTAGATCGCATTGTCTGTTCCTCGTCTTGGTTGGAAACCTATCCTCATTCTACAAATCAACATCTGGCTTTTTTTAGTTTTGACCACCGTCCTATGTTGTTTGATTTTGCCAAAAACCCTCGGCGTAGCCTGTCACCACCGGTGCTCTAATTCCAATCTCAATCAAACCTTAGCTGATCTATCCAACAACCTCATGTAGTGGAATAAGCAGACTTTTGGTAATGTCTTCCATAGGAAAAAGTGACTATTAGCCCGATTGGTAGGTATACAACGAGCACTGGAAAACCATGCCATTGACTCACTCTTGGCTGTCGAGGACCGACTCCGTGAAGAACTCACTCAAGTTCTCTGTGAGGAAGAGATTTATTGGAATCAACAGTCCCGTAGTAAATGGTTCTCATAGGGAGATTGAAATACGAAATACTACCACAATCTGGCTATGGTAAAAAGGCAGAAGCTGAAGATCAAAAGACTAGTAGACACTGATGGTCGAATAATTTCTGATCCAAGCCAACTAAGGCAACTGGTCACGACCTATTATGAAGTGCTATTCACTCCCGAGGTCGACTGTCATGTCTACTTTCCAAGTACTAGAGCATTTCCCACGTTATCAGACATGACTGTTCAGGACCTCACCAACCCAGTTTAAGTGACTGAAGTAAAGATGACTATTTTTGATATCAATTCGAATAAAGCCTCGGGGGTTGATGGTTATAATGCCTATTTCTTTCAGCAACAATGGGCTATGGTGGGACTAGTTGTGGTGAAGTTTATCCAACGTATTTTCAATCTGGAACAGTGGGACACCGAGGTGAACAAAACCATCCTAGTATTAATTCCCAAAGTCCCATCTCCTCTGTCTATCGAACAATTCCGGCCTATAAGCCTCTGCTCAGTTTTATACAAGACCATCTTAAAAGTCATTATGAATCCTCTGAAGCCCCACCTTGATACTCTAGTGGCCCATACATAATGTAGTTTCGTCCCAAGCCGGTATATCACGGATAATATCATTATTGCACAGGAGGCCATTCATTTGATGAGATGGAAGAAGGGGAAGACTGGTTATATGGCCATTAAGGTTGACCTAGAAAAAGCCTATGATCGCCTCAATTGGGACTTTATTCATGACACCCTTAGGGACATTTGGATACCCCATCCATTACTCAGACTCATTATGAGATGCATTTCCACGATTACCATGCAAGTATCCTGGAATGAGTCCCTCTTGAATTCCTTTACCCCTGCTAGGGGCATACGGCAAAGAGACCCCCTATCGCTTTATCTTTTTGTGCTTTGCATGGAACGTTTGGGACATCTTATCTCTAGTGAGGTGTGTCAAGGGGCCTGTAAACCACTTCATATGAGTAGAAATGGCCCTTCCATCTCACACATTTTCTTTGCTGATGACCTCATCCTATTTACGGATGCTACATCAACCCAAGTACGAACAGTTTTGCGAGTGATGAATGTTTTCTGTCGGGCCTTCGGCCTAAAGTTTAGTCAAGAAAAAACTCACATTTTTTTCTCTTAAAACGTTAGGAGAGATCTAGCTCGCCAGCTAAGCCATGATTCCATTTTAAAAGTACTACAAATCTAAGTAAATACTTAGGAGTTCCTCTAATCCATGAGCACACTACAAGGTGGACATATCAATACATTTTGGATCAAGCACAACATAAGCTGGTAGGCTGGTGTGACCATGAATTATCTCTTGTAGGACGAGTAAGCTTAACACAATCGGTTATTTCTTCTCTTCCTATCTACACAATGCAAACAGTGCGATTGCCTAGACTACTTTGTGATGATCTTGAAAAGATAATGCGGGACTTCATTTGGGGAACCAAGAATGGCCAGTGGAAAGTGAAACTGGTCTAATGGGAGGTAGTTTGTCTCCCTAAACAAGCTGGGGGACTCGAACTTAAAAAAGTACGTCCTTTCAATGACGCATTCCTCACAAAATTAGGCTGGGAACTACTTACCAAACCTGATGCTCTCTGGGTACAAATCCTCCGGGCCAAATATCATTTTGATGACCGCCGTATACCATAAACAATAGCACGAATAGGGGCCTCGATTATTTAGATGCAGATTACTGCCACATGGCAATTCGTACGTCAAGGCATTAAGTGGCATCTTGGCAATGGTCACCGGATAAATTTTTGGATGGATGCTTGGGTAGGGGATTGGGGATCGTTAATCAGGCTCTCGTCCTCCCAACCCCCAGACCATTTGTTGCTTGCGTTAGTTCATGATATGATCCATCCAAATGGCAATTGGGATTGGAATGTATTCCAGTGTTACCTTCCTCTTACGGTCTGTGTGACTATTGTGACTATCCGTCCCTCGGCTGTGGAGCTGGGGGAAGACTGCTTAACTTGAGGGCCTGACAAAAATGGTCAATTTTTAGTCGCTACTGCATACATTCTCATTGAGGATAACACAATGGAAGATAACAACTGGTTCTGGAATAAGATCTGGAAATGGCCAGGACCTCCGCAGATTCGTTCCTTTCTTTGGCTACTAGCAAAGGGAAAATTGCTGACGAACCAACAGCGAGTGAGTCGTCATCTTGCATTGGACCCTAAATGTCATTTCTGTAACCAGATAGAGACTAGTTTGTATATCTTACGGGATTGTCACCGGGTGACTTCTTATTGGCGTCAGTTTAGTCTCGACGCCTCTTTCTTTCATGAGGATGTGGAGACATGGTTGATCAACAACCTGAGTAAATCAAATATTGTCCAGAGGTTTGAATAGGCCCTCATCTTTGGTATCTCCTGTTGGTTCCTCTGGTAATGGCGCAACAAAAGTATATTGGAGGAGGATTTTCAGTGGCCCACATCAGGAGCCAAAGTGGTCCTAGAGTATGCTGACTGGATAAACCAGGCCTGGGCGACAGTTGGCCATGTAATTCCTAGTTTGGGGGTCCCAATGGGCACCTATTTCTGACGGACTAAACCGCGGGAAGAATGGGTCAAAGTTAACACAGTCAGGGCAGTAAAAACTAGCTCGGGTATTGCAACTGCTAGAGGGCTGATTCGGAGAAGTTCTGGACAATGGTGTGGCGGATTCATGCAGCATATTGGAGTATGTTCACCATTGACTGCAGAACTTTAGGGGGCCTATAATGGTCTCCTGCTGGCTTGGGAATTGGGGTATCGCCGAGTGGTGCTAGAAACAGATTCGCTCGAGGTTATTAACATCTTATCTTCTTCGGCACAGATGTTGAATGCAGAAAGTGAGTTGATCAGGGCCTTCCATAGCATCCAGAGTCGAGATTGGATCATTCAGTACCAATATACCTACAAAGAAGGGAACAGGTGTGCTGACCAATTGGCATCCTTAGCTACGTCCATCGGACCCAAACTCTATATGCTTCATGAAATTCCGATGCAATGTATTGAGTTTGTTCAACAGGACATTTAGGGTGTTTTATTTCGTCAAAGTCTGCATTAGTTTGTAATAGCTTTTTCCTTTGTATGAAAAAATGATATACAATAGTTATTTCAAAATAGTAGTGGCGATTCAATATCCCGATTCTTAAAGTTACAACTAAATTTTGACTATTTGATTGTGAATTTTGTGAGCTAATGAATATGAGTTCACAATGAGAGATATATATGTAATAAAAGCCGGCAGACTCCCGATCATACCTCATATATCTATGATATGTTTAAAAAAGAAGTGGAAGGTCCACTTTCCAACTTAAGGACAAATCTCGACACCTTTTATATGTTAAATCAATATATGTCGATATATAAGAATAAACGTGTAAATCTGAAGATATCAATTGGAATTATCTATAAAAACCAGCGATGATATATATCAAATGTATCACATCGATGTAGTTAAGTTCAGGGCCTTATTCTTTAACATGAATTGCTCCTTGAAGAATTTGGTGCCAAACTTTACCGGTTTATGTCCATAATCAATTTTAAACAAGAGTTCACTTTGAGGCGTATTTTGTAAGCAATCAGTGGAGATCAAGAGACTTTGTTTCACTATTCTAAAGTGAGATAGAAGCTTGTAAAAACTCTTAGACAATTCAAAAGGAGATTTAGTTTGGAGTTAATTACTCAAATTATGAACTTTAACTTATCCATAATGGTTGTAGCTTTTTCTTTGGAAATTAAATAAAATATTTATTCAAAATGTTGGAAATTACAAAGAGAAGTCGAAGTCATCTCCAACAATTGGCATAAGTACAAAATCAGCTAACTAATAATTTGAGAATATTCTTTCTATATTTGGATTTGTTGCCTTATTTGCTTGGAAATGAGATGTTGATTAGGAACAACCAAAATTGTCTTTCTAAGCTTGAAAAAGAATTCCATCCATGTAAATTTGTTGTATTGATCCACTTTTTCAATATATTTTCGTGTTTTTCATCCTCCATTTCAGTTCATTTCGATTCATTTATCCAAGACACACTTTGTCTAGCTGAAAAAGGTCCAACCATTTAGCAAGATTGTTTAGATGGATAAGGGCAGGTTATTTTAAATAATTCAAGGAAGAGAGAGGAGATAGATCTATCTTGAAGAGACTAATAACTCCTCGAGCGCTACTCTATATTACTAAGAAGGAGAGTTAATCATAGACTAGAACATTTTGATGTCTTAAAGCAAAACGAAAAAAATTCAAAGAAGAGCGAGGAGGTAGATCTATCTTGAATAGACTAATAACTCCCTGAACGATACTCTATATTACTGAGAAGGAAAGTCAATCATACACTAGAACAATTTGATGTCTTAAAGTAAAGCTATAAGAATCAATAATAATATGGTAAGAAAAATAATAAAGGTAGGGCCAAAGGAGTTGAAGAGTGATCGTTAGCCATGAACTTTCAATCATATCTTAGATTATATAAGGGAAAAAGACTTCGTCAATCCCCCAAACTAATGTCACTAAGACAGAGAAGCATGAAAAAATATTTTAGATTGATTGTTAGCCATGAACTTTCAACATATCTTAGATTATATAAGGGAAAAAGACTTCGTCAATCCCCCAAACTAATCTCACTAAGATAGAGAAGCATGAAAAAATATTTTAGATTCAACTAGATTATAATTATGAAACCAAGGACAACATTAATCTAAATCGGACGATTAAGAAGTTTCTCCAAAGAGACCATACACAACAATTTTTAAGATGAAATAAAATATGTAGATACAAGATGTGTGCAAAGGAAATTCCAAAATAAAGGCTTTTATTTCTCAAGAAAAGGTTAAACCTACAATATCTACAAATTCAATTACAAATCTATAAACTAAACTATTACAAATCCAACAAAAAACCAGTTTTTAAATGAGTAACTTTGAAAGCATGATGATGTAGTATAATTTAATTGGAATTAGTTCTGACCCTAAATATGAGTTTAAGTGTCCAAAGCTAGGCCTGATGTGAAGAATTGAAAAAGTGGCCTAAGTTTGGCATGTGGGCTTCTTCTTAACAAAATTGTAGAATAATGCGTCAAAATGTTTTTCAGTTTTTGGCCTCTAATGATTAAGCCAGGAAGGTTAGAAAGAGAAAGTAATATTTATTACAAGAAAATGTGTATGAAAAGTGGCTTTATTCTTGAGAAGATTAATCTTTTATAATGATTTATGAATGCATAAAATAGTGACTTTATTCATCTTATGTATTATTGAGGGGTACTTGGCTTATTAGGTTGTTTGTTGGGATTTGGCCTATAGGAAATTTTACTTCTATCATTTCGCCCTTAAAGTTTAACTATAGGCCAGGTTGAAGTTTTTACGTCATATATGAATTCCAAAATTAGGTTTCTAACAATGTATAATTTTTGTCATTTGGGTAAGGGTAAAGTTGTCATCTAATGGCTCCATGATTCCATATTTTGCATATTTATAGGGGCTAAGTTAGTTATAATTTATCATTTTATAGTATATTTTATATAGAATTATATGAAGTTTTCCTATGTTTGGTTTATTGACTTGTAGGTGATTATTTTGAGGAGAAAGCATGGATTTGAGCATAATTTTCTCTGACGTTATCCGATTAAGGCGTTTTTATAGGAATTTAAAAGATAACTTCAAGGGCTACAACTTTTTAGAATACTTAAAATAGAACCGATACTGAATATAAAGTGAAATCAATGCAAAAATCATCATAATCATATTTGAAAGTTCCATAATAAGACCAACATTGATTTGAAAGTGTATCAGGTGTCAATTCTTATAACAATCACTCTAAGGACATGCAAAAATATAGGCTCAATCACCTTACAACTCTTTTATATAACGGTAGCTTATAAATACTCTATGGTTTGTTGGAGAGGTTTTTGGAGGCCTTTGACAACCTCCTTTATTACAAAGCTTTTAGTTTTAGGATTTCTTCAAATTAAAGTGGGTTTGTGAGGAGTCTGTTACGACTCTTCTAGTTCTTTCTTTCTTTTCTTTCCTTTATGTTAAGATTGTTTCTTTTAGTTTTGTTTTTGTTATATTCAATAGTTAAAACCTTAGCTAGAATTAAGGATATAGCTTGAGATGGATTATTAAATTATAAATACATGATTTGAATATTTGTTAGTTAAATTTATTCCTTTTATTTTTAATCTTGGATTTCTGCATGATTATTATAGATTCAATCTTCGGAATTGTACAAAATACCTAGAGATGAAGTAGAATCCATGCACTAGGAGGATAAATATTTTATCATAAGAAAATGGCAATATCTTAGACTTTAGTGACCAAATTGATTAATTATGCTTAATGAATTTAATTGGGTTGAATTGCACATTGAGAGGTGGTAGTTGCCTAATGAGATATACATGTGTGCTTCAAGAGAAGACATAGATAGTTTAAGTAAATTGTTATTTTAATCTACGTAATCAAACTTGTTTGATAATTGAAATTTTCTACAAGTGAATCTTGAATCCTTAGCATTTACATAATTAATATTTGTTCATAGTGCCTTTTTTTGTTAGGTTATTAGTTTAATTATCTTTCACTAAAATTTGGTTTCTAGAGAAGTTTCTTTATTAGGATTGAGAATTATAGTAACAGTTTCTTTGGATAATCTAGAATTATTCTAATTTTGTAAACTTACTATGATTGACTTTGTGCGTTGCACATCAATTAGGTTAATTTTTTATTGTTATTATTAGGAAACTATTCAATTGCTATTTTATTCATCCTATTTTTTTTCCTATTTTTGATATAATTTATCACTCTTTTATGTGGCATCTTCAGGACTAGCAGCAAAATCATACAATTAGACTTGGTGATGCAAATTATTGATCTTTTAAACCAAGTAAAGATGTTGATGGATGGTAAAAAGAGTTAGTGAGGGACATGTTGCTACTATGGCGTGTATTGGCATCCTTCCCTTACACTCATAAAAGTAGAGCAGGCACTTTACTACTACAAAGATATCGATATATAGCTACCTATGAGGGAAATAGCATAAAGGACCCTTACTCCAATATGTATCATCATAGATGTGAGTAACCATCTAAATATCTTTTAAGAGGAGTAAAAAACTAAAGTAGGCAAACATATAGGAGTATTTTGGTTTCAATAATGACCTCGATTTCGACAACAACAACAACTATCACATAAAAATGAGATGGAAGAGATGATCCTCCTATTTTCATCCTTTTTCTTGAAAAAAAATTAGAAATTTTTGATAGATTGGAAAATTTTGATTCTTAAATGGACATACTTTGAATTGATGGCATAATCTGATTGTGCAACCATTCATAATTTGTAGATTTAAATTAATTAAAAAGGCAAGATGGATGGTGAAAGAGGTTAAAGTGAAAATTTTAATCATACAAAGGTAAACCCAATAGACTAAGTATTAGTTATATCACTTAGGAGTGGCATAACACTTAATGTTGAAGATGCTGAAGAGGAGGACATTCAAAGGTTAGAAAAGTATAAAGAAGGTGCAAAGAAGTGAAGAAGAGAAGTAATTTGATGTTAATCTCATCTTTTTTTGGTGATGATCATGGTTATGATTGAAAAAATATTTCAACAAAAGTAAATCGATGTCGATCTCTTCCACAGTATGTTCCAATTATTTGTTCTTTCATAAATGTTGTAGAATATTGAATGATCAAAGAAACTCCTTTTCAATAAGAAGAAGTTTGAGGAGTTATTAGTGGTTAAGTTAAGTGTAGAAGGCTCCTATATCCTGCAATTAAAAGAAGGGGAATAAGATAACCCAATTCTAACAGAATATGAGGGAGTTAGAAGGCTTTAGATTCTAAAGAAAAGTGGAAGTAAGAATTTAATTATAAATCCAACACAAAAGGTTTAAGCATGAAGTGCAGTTAAAAGAACTCTAAAGAAGCATTTATTGGAAGGTAACCCAACATTATAACTTTAGTTTTATTTATTTTAGTTTCTTAGTTCAATTGTTCTACTAATGTTTTCCCTTTTTTGTAGGTAGTTTTTCTGGAATTTTTGTGATGTTACATTACTAACTATATATGAAATTTAGGGTAGATTTATCTACCTTATGTCTCTCTTACACTTATTGTCATTATCTTATTTATTTGACATTAAAGATAATATCATGTTTAACTGTGAAGGGTAAATTTAATATTTTTTTTCTTAGGTTTTGTATGTTAACTAACATTTCTTTTTTAGTTTTATATGTTTAGTGTGATTTTAGTTAAGTTTTTAACTTTTCTTTTGTTTTTGAATTGTGTTTAGAATTACAATAGTTACTTTAGGTTAATGGAATAAGTGTATGTATAATTATGTATTGAGATTGATCGATAAAGGTTAAGGTTAATGGAATAAGTGTGTGTATAATTATGTATTGAGATTGATGGATAAAGGTTAAGTAAATAATATATTTACGTGATTGCAATGCAAATTTAACTTTATGAATGCTAAGAAAACAAATTTGTTTTATAAAGATACGTTGATTTAACTTAAGGCTATGTTTGGTTGGGAGTTTATTAATGGAATGGAATGTAATATTATTCCATCGTTTGGGAGGAGGGTTTATAATAGAATGGAATGGAATGAGATGAAAAAGGAAGGTTTCATATTACATCTCATTCCATCTTAAACAGTAAAAATGAAAAACCTTCGATTTAGGGGGTTTAGGATGGAATGTAAAATGATAAACAAATTTACACTATATTACATTGTAAACCCTTCATCCAAAAAACATTTCACTATATTACATTATGAACCCTTCCATTCCTCCCAAATAACAATTTTCTAATATTACATCCATTTGCATTCCATTCCTTTATAAATCATTCCATTCCATTAAAAACCTTATGTCCAACCAAACATTAGCCTAAGTGAATTATGAGAAATTGGGCCTTCTTATATAATTTTTTGTTAAATGTGGATATCTACTTTGATTTTGAATTTCTAGAACTTGAATTTTTTTCTTTTTGGAATAACATGTAAGATGTGTACAAGCATTAAAATGATAAAGGCATACAAGATTTGAGTTTGAGCTAATTGCCTACCTTTTTATGCATGAATCCTTAGTAAGCCCTTTAGCCTTATATGAATTTAAATAGGTGGGTAGTATGTTTATAATTATTGTGATGATGAGCTAAAATATTTGCTTGTACGTATGCTAAATTGCTTGTCTTGAATCATATGAATATGGGAAAAATATTCTGTGTATTTGATATTATGTTACTTTGAAAGATACTGCATTTTGTATTGATGAAAAATAGAAAAACTTCAAGAAGCATGAAAATATGAAATATTTAAGAATTGGATATTTTCTTATGTGGGTAAGAGAGATACCATTATGTTCATCACGTGCACGTTGAACTAAAACCTTCTCTTGGCTGCCCGCTTGTGGCACATGAGCTCTGAAAAATGGACTCATTTTGTTCATGGTATAAACTTCAGTTTCTCCATTCTATTTTGTGGGATTCTCTCAAGCCATTATGTTTGTGCATTGCATCTTAAATTGTTGAACATAGAGTATAATTGAGTGCTATGGTTTGATTAGTAAATGAACATATGATCTGATTTGTTTGATACTATATTCTTGACTATGTGAATTCTCAGAATTAAGAAATTGTGGATAATATAATCTACTCTGATGGTTATAAACGTATTAGCCACTGAGCTTCCTAACTCACCCCATTATCTTTCCACTCCTCAGGTGCAGAAATAGCATATCGACATTGAACCTTGCAAAAACTTTGCCTGACTCGAAGAATTTCTATCTTTTGTAACTAAGCTAGTTCAATCATTTTGGTATCTTTATAAGCATGTCAAGCACGAGCATTCATGATTGTATTTTTGTATTATGTTATTGATGTGGCTTTTGATATGTAATTGAAGCAATGTACACACTCTGTTTGTTTGAGAAATGAACGTACATAAGAGTTGAAGAATTTCTTTTCTTTTCATATTCAAATCCTCTTCTCTGTTTAGTTGTTAACTTCGGTTAGGAATATAAGTGTGAAATGTTTGATGGTTTTTAGATAGATTTTCTTAAGAAAATGGTTAAAGTGGGAGTCTTATATGTATGGATTGTGTTAGTTGGATTTGGGTCTTTTGTTTGTGAGAATGTATAATAACAAATGAGAGAATATAAGAGAATAAGGGGATAAAAATTTGTTCTAAAAATTTCAATGAATAAACTGTATTGATCTAGGCAGAATTAGACAAAATTTCTTTATAAAAGTTATGGCTCTTTCTCTTAGCTTTCAAACGACATAAAGTTTATAATTTTGGATTTCGGGATTGAAAGTTATGATGATTTGAAGTAAGGGTGTGCAGACAGGGTTGCGCGATCGTGCACATGCACGATTGTGATAACCCCAATTTTTCAGGAATATCACGATCGTGCATGTTAGTCCCCAAAATATGTTTGTTAAGTGTGATATTCTATGGAATTTGAATTTTTGCCTTAGAAGGAATGGAGTTATTGAGCATGATTTAAAAAAATTATGAGGTCATGATAGAATTATTATTGGAGTTTAATTATTTATGTCAATGTTAGTAGGATTTTATTTCACTAG
>JAOQMS010042669.1:0-13252 GCA_027563885.1 Erythroxylum longipes
AATATATTTAATTAAAAATAATTTATCTTTAAGTTTTATCTAATATTTAATTATTATCAATGATAAAAATATAACTATGTTAACATTGACAATGAAATAGGTTTTTGTTTTTATTTGAAAGAAAAACAGAAATAAAAAAGTAAAAACGAAAACTGAAAACTATAACAAAAAAATAGAAGTAAAACCAAACGGCCCAATATTTTAAATTTTCCATCCACAATTTCATTTTATGATGTAGTACCAGATTATAAATTTCAAGAGCAATCTATATTGTTCACAGTGTTATCATTGGCACAATTTTCTATTTTTGTCATGCCACTCCAACATTGTTTTAGAAAAAGTTTCCTCTGGTACTATTTATAACAGTTCAATTTCAAACTAATCCAAAAGTAACTAACTATAAGTCGATTAATAGTATTTATCATAGGCCTACTAAGGATTTGACCTCTCTTTCCCTTCTGGATATGGTGTTTAACACCTAGCTTCAATGTGAAATATCATGCTCCAAGGTGTCAACTAATTAAAACTAGAGAAAATTATGTGCCTTAAACCTATTTCTCTTTATCATATTTATGTAGCTATTTTTTATTAGCTTACTTTTCTTTTCATTTTTGCAATTACAAGCACTCTCAAGATTTTGCATTATAAGTATATTAAGAAATAAATGCTTTAAAGATGATAGTTCATTCCACCCAAATTTGATGATTTCATTCTCAACCTCATAATGCAATTATAAGAAGTTTAAGAAAGTTTCCTTAAAAAGATTGTATCTCATCAAAATTAAAAAATTTCTTAAAATGGTTGTATGTCATCAAACTTTAAAAAAGATTTTTTATTTAAATTCTAACTTTCAACATGTCATATGTTTATAATATAAAGTAAACATAGTACATGTTTTAATGTCTATATCTCTCATTGCGAGAGAGAAAAACCAAAAGAATGTCATCAAATTATTTATAAACCCAAAATTATTTTTTCATTTGTTATTTCTCTTATCTTTTCACATACTATTGTTTCCACGGATGACAAAGTGTAACATTAACGCATGTGATTTCTCTCTATGTATACTTACTTAGTCTCCCCAAGCCTTTTACTTCGAACATAAAGCAACTCACCTTCGTGCACTAGCGTTGTCCACCGTCTCAGACTCCCCATCTATATGGTTAGATCGAACCTTTTGTGAATTTCTCTTATCAACATTTTATGTTGCTATTGGTCAATTTTGTTTGAAAAGCAAGGCGAAGTTAACAGAATAATTATGAATTATTTTGTATTATTTTTCAAAAGTCTAAATTATTTGACTCATCTTAACCACCATATCCGTACAAGTGTTCGACATTTAATAATATCAGCAGAACGAGTTGAGAGAACTCCACAACTGTTATAGAGAGGGTTAGACAAAGAGTACTAGTTTTATTGAAGTCTAAGTTTATTTATAAAAGGATTTAAATATTTTAGTAATTTAAGTAAAATAAATTTATAATTTTAATTAAAATTTAATTCGAATTACAATGAAATTTAATTAAATACCAATTGTACTCAAATAAGATCTAATGTCTCATATTGACCCTTATTTATTAAATATCTCATATTTAATCTAATTTTTTTCAAACTTTACAATCAAGTCTAATTTGATCAAAACACTTTTCTTTCTCTTCAACTCATCCTTTGTATATGACCCATTAGGTTCCTAAATATGTTAGCAACGAACATAAATGATAACATTAAATCATATTTAGGATTAGATAAACTCCTTTAATTTATCATTAATTCTCTAGTTAAATAATTTATATCCATATGTAAAGAATTGACATCTAGCAACACATCATAACTACTCAAATGTTTAAAAAATATTAGAGTGGTTTTGACTAATATTTCCATGCATGATTTTTTTAGTATAATTCATTCTTTTTATTTGAAAAATATTCCAATTAGAGATAAAACATAGAAATAATGTCTACTCTATATGAGTCTAATAGTATTAGTTCTTGAAGATTAGTAATTGATTCAATTAATGAAATTTATAAACTATTTACAAAGTGTCATTCTACTTTGGCCAATAATTTTTCTAATTAATGCTAATATAGAATAATGGAACATTCTACTTAATTACTTTAGAGTGATGAATTTTATATTAGTCACTTAACTACCTCCATATAATTTATGTTATACCTATTGACTATTGACTAAGTTACTTTTGATTAGAATACGTCATACGTAGTATCAAAACATATCAATTCCTATGCGAAATACTTTAAAGATCTTAAGTCAAAGGATCACTTATACAATCATAACAATGAGAATTTCCATAGAAAAATAAGTAATGTTTCAAATGAAATTCTCATATGGGGTCAATTCAATGAATCTGTTCTCTAACAAGCACTAATACATTTGTTTAAGTATCTTCATATTTTATTTTATGAGATCGACTACTTCCTTTATAAGGAAGAAATACAAAATTTGCTAGTCTTCTTATGCTCTATTAATGGCCAGTCTCATTAGAACAATGACTAGGAACAATTTAGGGATAATATATAAATGCAATATGAATCTCATAATTATGATTTCATCATAATTTCATTTTTAATGTATATTTATCCTATGAAATTTATCATATACATCTGAATATGTATAAGATAAAGAATGCTTTTAAATAATAATCTCGTTGAATTACATTAAGCTAATTGGTTGTAGAGCATAAACCAACAAATTCCCCATGTCAAGTTTTGTTCAAATACAGTTATATTGTAGAAAGATATAGGTTTTTAGCCCCTAGAGAGTTTAGGAGTAAATTGGTAGCAGGTATTGATCTTTTTACTTACTAGCCGGTAAGTTATGGCATATTTAGAAAGGGACATTGGTTACTATCACTATTTTGGTCAATTATCATTGGTAGCTTTATAGAGGCATTATTTGACAAATTCAACAAGTATTGGACCTTCACAAATTATGCATAGCCTTCGTAATATATTAGAAGAGCAACACTATAAATCTAGAAAAACACATAATTTCCTTAGTTGATGGTGGACTAAGGTGGTGGTACTTACATGGTGGTTATTGAAAATTACTTTTATTGATGTCAAAATTGTCTCTCAAACAGCCATTTTGTTTAAACAAATATAAATTATTGTGTTACCTCTTTGTTATTTAAAGTATTCGATCATTTTTAGGATGTAACTTTGTAAGTTAAGATAACCTAACCAACTTGTAAATGTCTATCTATTCTATGTAAGTAGGCATATGAATCTGGATATAAGACAGAATATGTAAGCTCTAAGCAAATGTTGTATTCTATACTGAGCTTTAATAAAAGCCCATTTATTATGTTATCTATCATATTCATTTACATTTTATCCCAAAACCAATAATAATTATTTGTTTAAAAGGTGTTGAATAGAATTATGATAAGAGGAAAAATGTAAAATAATAAATGATAAATGAATATTCATAGTGCTTCATCCAATGGGTCAAAAAAAAAAAAAGAACTAAGGTTATTTTACTTGTAAGGAACCACATTTTACTCCCAAATTTCTAAAGCAAGAGAAATTTAATATAAAGGTGGTAGAAGATGAGGTAGAAGGTGAAGTAGCAACATTGGTCAACCCCCTCTCAGTTTTCAATACTTTTTTAAATGAGGTAGTTACGGCCCATGCCTTTTTACTAAATTTGATAGTTTGAATCAATATTGTTAAAGTTATTGTAAAGGATAACACTAGTGCTATACACAACTACATTACAGAAAAGCTAGCGATAAAGTTTATATTAAAGGGGGATAGGAGTATGAAAAGATAAAAATGGTGAACATGAAAGCTAGAGATTTCATTGGCATGGCTTATAACTTACTAGTTGTTGTTGATGGCTAGACTAGGAAAATTAATATGATGGTCATTTTATTGGAAGATTTTAGTATCATTCTTGGCATAGATTTCCTTGTATAGTATAAGGTACTGTTGTATTCCTACTTAAGAGAAACTATTTTCATGGAAAAAATAAGTATTATGTTTAATTTGTTGTTGTCACCTTTTTGGGAAAGGAATCAATAATAAGAACAATTCTTCAATAGTTATTGCAAAGAACAAGAGTGGTTAGCCACTAACATAGAGTTTAAATTATAGTTTTTCTTAAGATTAGTGAACTACTATTATCAATTCATTCCAAGCTACTTGTAAAAGGTAGCTCCACAAATGATTTTTTTGAAAAGCTAGAAATCATGGTGCTTGATAAACCATCATGTGAATGTTTTCAATAGTCTTAAATAATTTATACCGATAAAACTAGTACTAAGGTTGTTAATTTTGAATTACTTTCAACATTCATGTTAAAGCATTAGACAAGGAAAATGGGGGTGTACAATAGGCTTTGAAAGCTAAAAACTCAATGTTATAGAACAATGATATTTTGCACAGAAGAAAGAGATAGTTGCAGTACATTACTGAAAGGTCCAGTGTGTATATTTACTAGTTACCAAGTTTCTAGTACAAAACATATATGGCAAATACATTCTTGAAAACATATAAGAAGTTGTCAACTAAGTAAGTTAAATGTCAAGAATTCTTAGCTGAATATAATTCCACTTGGGATTATAGACTGGGGAAGTGAAATAAAGTAATTGATGCTCTAAGTTAAAGAGAAGTGTGCACCACATATTACAACTTACCTATAATAGAAGCAAAATTGCTGCACATAATGCTATAATGAGAAAAGCTTGATGCTAACTATTGTTTTTTGGTTCAAGAAGTACAAGATGGTATCACTAAATAATATTGGATAAAAGAAAATCTCTTTATCAATAAAGGAGTTAGGTTGTATGTGTAAACTAAAGCATGAATCTTAAAACACAAAATTATTTACGTATAAACAAAACACATGCATGCTATTCACAATGTTCAGCAAGTGGAAGCATAACAGAAGAATACCTCCAGCCATTGCACACAGGTTCTATCCAACAACGTTTCAAAATTTTTTTTGAATCTTCTAACATCTGATCACTATAGCCCGATGGTGTCCAGTTATTGTTACGTGAAGTTGAGGATAGGGACCCAAAAATATATATTTCATCGCTTCATCATAGAAGATGAAAATGATGATGTATGGGCATTTGCGTGATTAATAGGTTAAACCATTAAATGGGCCAGATTTTAAATAGTAGGATATCCCAAGATTTAGGGAAAAATCCTGCATTCTCTCACTTGGTCCATTTAACCCAACATCAAACGTAACAAGAAACTAAATATATGAATCATGACGATAGGTCCTCTTATAGCGAGTATTATCTTCCATGTATTACAATATATAAAGTCTCTTATTATTATCCCTTAAACTTAATGAATAAACCATATGGTTATTCTAGGTCTAAATTAAATGATACTTCTCAAAAAAATCAAATATATGTGCATAAAACCATATGAGAAAACATCAAATTAAATAAGAGTTCCAATGAAGAAAGAAATGTATAATAAAAAATCACATTATGGAACTAAGTCCTATTCGCACTACATGATCCTTAAACTGCTTAGGTGGCATGCCTTTAGTTAAAAGATCCACAATCATCAACTCAGTTTTAATGTGCTCAATGACAGCTTTCCTTTCCTTAACACGTTCTCTTATGGCTAAATACTTAATGTCGATATGCTTACTTCGACTTTCACTCTTAATATTTTTAGCTATAAAGACCGCCACTGAGTTGTCATAGTACAACTTTTAATGGCTTAGAAATTGAATCGACAACTCTAAGCCTAGATATAAAACTCTTCAACTATATACCATGTGAAGTGGACTCAAAATATGATACGAAGTTAGCCTCCATAGTATAAGTAGCAATCAGGGTCTGCTTGGAACTTCTCCAAAATATAGCTCCACTAGCTAGCATGAAAATATAACTAAATGTTGATTTTCTTGAATCAATACAGCCAGCAAAGTTTGAATCGAAGTATCCAACTACCTCCAAGTTCTTAGTTTACCTGTACATAAACATACAGTCTTTTATGCCCTGAAGATATCTCATAACCTTCTTTGCAGCTTTCCAGTGGTCAACACTTGGGTTACTCTGATATCTACCTAACATTCCAACAGCATATACGATGTCAGGTCTTCTATAGACCTGACCATACATAAGGCTTCCAACAACTGAAGAATATGGAATGTTCTCCATATGTTCCCGTTCAAAATAATTTTTCAAGCATTGATTCAAATTGAAAATATCTCCTTTCACTATGGGTGCTACACTTGGTGCACAATTTCTTACCTAAAATCTCTCTAAAAATTTGTTAATATAGGTCTCTTGAGAAAAACCCGAAATGCTTGAGATCTTTCTCTATAGATCTCAATGCCAATGAAATAAGATGCCTCACCTGTATCTTTCATATTAAAATTCTTTAAAAGAAATTGTTTCACTTCATATAGCAAACCCTTATCTTTAGTCGCAAGCAAAATATCATCCACGTATAACATAAGAAAACAAGTTTTACTCTCACTGGCCTTCTGGTATAAACATTACTCCATTATATTCTCTTTAAAACCGAATGAAGTGATAACCTCATGGAATTTTAAATACCACTGCCAAGAGACTTGTTTTAATCCATATATGGATTTATTAAGCTTACAGACTAAATGATCACCATCACTAAAGGAGAATCCTTCAAGTTGTTTCATGTAAACCTGTTCCTTTAGCTCACCATTGGGAAACGCCATTTTCACATCCATTTGATGTAACTCAAAATCAAAATGAGCTACCAATGCGATGATTACGTGGAGAGAATCTTTCTTAGATACAGGAAGAAAATGTCTTTATGTAGTCAATTTCTTCCCTCTGAGTGAACCCTTTGGCAACAAGTCTTTCCGTATGTTTCTCAATGTTGTCTCGTGAGTCTTTATTTGTTTTAAACGCCTATTTACATCCAATGGATTTCACACCATTGGGCAACTTAATGAGATCCCAGACTTAGTTAGATGCCATAGAATCCTTCTCATCTTTCATGGCATTATACCACAGGTCTGATTCCTTATAACTCATGGTCTATGAAAATGTTTCAATATCATTTTTAGCTCTAATGTTATAGTCTGACTGTTGTAGATACACTATATAATCAATAGGCATTTCTGACCTTCTAACTCTAGTAGATCTCCTCAATGTTAATAATCATCCTCTCGAAGAACCTGATGCTCAACCTGTTGTTCGACTGGTTGCTTAACAATTTCTTGTTGTTCCTCATTAACGACTTGATCTACTGGATTAGTATTAACAGCTTACGGAACTTCAGTAACTAGTTGCCTAATACTTGTTTCAACTTAAGAGGTGTGAATGACAATTAATCTATCACTTGAGCCAGAGGCTTGAGCTTCATAATGATCCTTTTCAAAAACTATGTCTTGAAATTGACCACTCCTACTAATCAAGTCATTCAAAAAAATGTTTGCATTTCTTGATTCCACAATCCTAGTGTTGTGAGATGGAAAATAACATCTATACCCCTTAGACCTTTCAGCATATCCAATGGAATACCCATTAATGGTCCTTGGGTTAGTGGTCCTTGGGTCTAGCTTCTTCTCTTGTGGATTGTAAATTCTCACTTTAGATGGGCATCTCCAAACGCGTATGTGCCTCAAACTCGATTTCCATCCTTTAAATAACTCAAAAGGTGTCTTTGAGATAACCTTGTTTAGAACTTGGTTTAATTTATACACAACCATCTTTAGAGCTTCAGTCCACAGGAATTAAAGAAGTTTTGTGTTAGTCCTCATACTTCTCACCATGTCCATTAAGGTTCGGTTTCTTTTTTCTGCCACACCATTTTGATCTGGGGAACCAGGCATGGTGTACTAGGCAACATTCTCATGTTCCTGAAGAAATTTCACAAATGGACCAGGTGCTTGTCCATTCTTAATGTATCTACTATAGTACTCTCCTCCTCTATCTGACCTCACTTTAATTAGTTTTCCATATTGATTCTCTACTTTAGCCTTAAAAATTTTAAAGGCATCTAAAGCTTTGTCTTTAGAACAAAGTAAGTAGAGATACATATATCATGAATAATTGTCTATGAAAGTGATAAAGTATTTTAGACTATTTGTGTCCATATTTAGACAAAAAATATCTGTATGCATGATTTCTAATAGGTTTGTGCTCCTCTTTCCACCCATTTTAGAATTGTTAGTTTGCTTACCCTTAATCTATGTAAGTCTCAAAATCAGCAAAATCTAAAGTACTAACTACCCCTTTATTTACTAATCTCTTAATTCTCACAATGGAGATGTGTCCTAATCTACGGTGCCATAATATAGAGGATTCTTCATTCACAACACATCATTTCAACCCAGCAGTTACATGCATTAAATTATAGGCATCATCATTTTGTAACCGAGTGGAATAAAGACCATCAAATAATGTACCATAATCAATAACTTCAGATCCATTACATAAATTGAAATAAGAATATGAAAAATTAAAGGAAAAACCTAAAGGTATAAGTCTTGATACAAAAATCAAATTTCTAGGAACATAAAAGGTCTTTTCCAAACATAAAATAAAGACACTGCTTAAAACTAAACTACAAGTGGCAATGGCTTCCATATGTGAACTCGTCTTGCTTCCTGAATAGATGTATTGTTCACTTACTACTGGCTTCCTTAGGTTTTGCATACCCTGCAAGGTATTTGAAATATGGATTGTAGAATCAGAATCAATCCACCATGTGTTATGATTAAAGTTAACCATATTAGATTCATAACAAACAAATAAAAATGAAGTACCTTTCTTTTCGAACCAGTTCTTAAATTTAGCGCAATCTTTCTTTATGTGTCCCTTCTTCTTGCAAAAGAAACATTTTGATGGTTTCTTTATATCGGACTAAGGAGAAATTTGGCCTTTTCCTGTGTTTTTGGCATCATCCTGTCTATTCTTTCCTCAAACAGTCAAATTCACCCTTTCACCCTTGTCCATCAACAACCTCTCCTCTTCTTGCACACACATGGTCAACAGTTTATTGATCAACCACTTGTCCTTATGTATGTTATAAGAGATTTTGAAAGGACCGTATTATTGGGGTAGAGTGTATAGAATGTAATGTACCAGGAAAGATTCCAATATGGTAACCTCCAAGGCTTTTAGCTAAGCTGCTATGTCCCTCATACACATGATATGATCACGTATGCCTCTTATCCCAGTGAGCTTCATAGATGACAACTGAATAATCAAGGTACTGGCAAGGGCCTCATTAAATGTAGAGAATTGCTTATCAATGGGCTTCAATAGATCCTTGACTTTATTATGTTGTTCAACAGAACTACGAATACTAACAGATATTTTGGTATTTATGAACATTACGAAGAGACAATTAGATCTCTCCTATTTTTCATAAAGATCAAAAGCATTTGGAGTGCTGGTTTCAGTTATAATCAGTGGATCATCTTTCCTAATGGCATAATCTATATTCATCCAGCCCAAATGAAGTAGAATTCTCTCCTTCCATACCTTATAGTTGTCGCCCCTTAATTCAGGAATATCACACTTAACATCATAAATATTCACAGTTTGAGTAACTGCAAGTTCAAACATACATGCTTATTATTTATAAATTGAGACCAATAATAATTCATACTTTACCAATGTAAATCATGCCTTTAATACATGAATATAGTGATATAAGACTTGCCTGTGGACCAAAGTTCTACTCAATTAGATTCATTTATAACTTTATTACAAAACTATCGAATTATGTTCCTTTTCTTAATTCCAATGGGTAGATTAAGAAATATAATCCAGTAATTCATCCTAATTAATCATACAAACATAACAAAATTCCTATGGGTAGATTTTAACATATCACGTATAATTAATTATAATTAACATTTTAATGTGATCTTAAAAATAAATACATAATCCTAATTAATCAGAGATGTTATGGCTACTCCCAATTAATTAAAATCATATAGATCACTCACATTACTTTAAGCTTAAACAAAGCCTAAACATTTGCATCAAGTAATTAATAATGTAAATAAATCAAATAACAATGCACAAAAATATTTAATCTAATTTTGCATGTATAATGATCATAAATTTATACACACAATTTTAAATTAATCACATATAATTTGTGTAAATAGTTAAACAATTATAAATTGCATGTCAAATTTAATTCAAATATTCGACATACAAATTAAAAATTAATGTTTAGAAAATATTAATACCAAAAATGATTTTATAATTAAAATCACAACAAAATAGGTTAGGTGCTTAGTTAACCCAATAATTACTAACATTAACAAAAATAATTAATTCATTAAAAAAGAGCAAAATCATCGTCTTCAACCTCTAGCTGAGTCGGTTTGATCAGGCTCCAACTCGAAGGCAACCAGGTGTGCAACAATTGTCAGAAAGATGAGGATGGCAGTGATGGGATGACAATGACGAGCTGAGGAGCGTGACAAGCTAGAAAAACAAATCACACGATGTTGCATGGCTGGCAACGTTTGAAGGCCGCCATGCATCGTCATCGTCATCCCTCATCCCTTCACCGTCCTGTCACCAGTGGGTTCAACATGGAGTATTAAAACCCAATTCCGACATCCATAATGTACACAGATGTCGAGATTTATCAACAACACATGCTCAGCTCATACGATAGAAATAAAAATGAGAAACATAGCACAATAGAGAAGTGTTTTCTTAGACAACTCAGATGCAAGGCAGAGGCATGGTGACTCTGATACCAAATGTAAACTAAAGCATGCATCTTAAAACACAAAATTATTTACGTATAAACAAAATAGATGCATGCTATTCACAATGTTCAACAAACGGGAGCATAACAGAAGAATACATCCAACCATTTCTTACAGGTTTTCTCTAGCAATGTTTCAAGAACATTTTTAATTCTTCTAGCCTTTGATCTCCACAACCCGATGGTGTCCAGTTTTCTAGACAAATTTTGAATCTTCTAGCCTTTGATCTCCACAACCCGATGGTGTCCAATTATTGTTATGTGAAGCCGAGGATAGGGACCCAAAAATATATATTTCATCGCTTCATCATCTCTGCCCATCACAAAAGATGAAAATGATGATGTATGGGCATTAGTTTAATTAATGGGCTAAACCATTAAATGGACCTGGTTCTGAACAGTAGGATATCCCAAGATTTTGAGAAAAATCCTACAGTATGTTCTTGGGTTTGAAGAACTTCGTAAATAACCAAGGAAAGATTCTCAAGATCTATAGTAGGCTAGGCATCAAAGGTGGAAGCAGATGATAGAGCTTTAGTTATGAACATATGCGTAACTACATTTGGAGTAATATATCAAAACAAATTACCAAACTTGTCTGATATGCCAATAAGAACAAAATTAATAGGCAAAAGGAAGTTGGACTACTTTAGTATTTTTCTTATTCTGAATAGACCTTGGATATTAGTTTCATTATACTTCATTAGTAAATTTCATAAGGTAGATAAAAAAAAAAGCTTTGGTTCTAGTTATGGTAGATTAATTTACAAAGTCATATTTATAATTATTCCAGTAGTATGTTTAAAGATTTCATTAAATTATTTTATCGAAATATAGTGGAACACTTTAGAGTTTTAACGAACAATTGCACTTTTATGTTTAACATGATTTGTGCTAAATTTAAATTATATAGAGCGAATCATCAACAAATTAATGAAAATTGAAAATAAAAAAGTCTAAAGTATTATGTAAGGAATTATATAACTTGACATCAATGAAATTTGTTGTAATTACTAGATAATGCATCATTACATTCTCTAATAACCATCCTCAATAGGAAAGAGTCCTTTTAAGTTAGTTCTTGGCCAATAACCTGTTACTCCATTAAAAGTGAAAAAGTAGCAAATGAGAGGAAAGTGTCCAACTAATATTAGGAAATGAAAGAAGAGGTAAAAGAAAGGCTCTAAAAATTTATAACTCGAATGAAAAAAGTATGATGATCAACATCAATAACCAATAGAATCTAATATATGAGACAAAGTTTTGCAAAATCTATCTTCCAAAATTTGGAAGAAAATTAATGGAATAATAACTCATAAGTGATTGATCCTTAAGTATGTTGGTCCCAATGAAATTGTGAAAATTTTAATAATATGGAATATTACCTAAAGCTTCCAAAAAGGATATTTTACTTAACCTTCCATGTTAGGTTTTTATGTAAGTTTCATAAGGATAATGAAGAACTATAGAGTAAATCTAAGTTTGCCCCTATACTGGTGTAAAATAGTTCAATGATATCATAAAGAAGGTACTTGATAATCATTTTTTAGGAAAACACAAGAAGAATCAAAGAAAAAAGTTTCTTGTATAGTGGAAATGGAATGATTTCACAAAATAGAGAAAGATACATCCCTATAATAATTTAAAGACAAAATTAAGGCATATCACGAAAACTTCTCGATGAGAATGACAACTACTATTTTTAGGGCAGATTTGTTAGCCATTTAGGTGCTTGAAATGAAATTGGTAACAAGTATTCTAATATAATCCTTACTAATAGGACTAACGAGATTTGATATTAATATGACAACCAAGGATTATTATAACACAACAGGTTAATTTAAAGATTCAAACATGAAAACACACTAAGAAGGATATGAATCATCATACTCCATAAAAGAAAAGATTGGGAGTGATAATATCCTAAGGTTTGATTGCCATTTGTAAGCTAGATAAGATCGTAAATTTATAGAGAATAATAAAATAAGAGTTGTTTTAAATGATTGATAAAGAATCTCTTTAAAGGCTTTTTATTAATTTATATCAATGGCAAGCTATCAAATACAATCATAAAAAGTCTTTTATAGGCATAACGCCAAAAAATTAGAGTTTTTTAAAAAATAGAATCTAAAATAACAAAACTCTTACCAATTAAAATAATTGTCCGATACCTGTCTTCGAACATAATGATGCTACTTTTGTTTTAAAAATTTTAGTGCACGTAAAAGAGATGAGTTTGGTGTAGATTTGTTTCTATTCCTCTTGTTTGCAAACCCAAATAAAAGACCAATGTCTGACACTAGGATGACTCTGATGCTTATTATATTCTATTGGTCAACCCTCAAAAGGTCAGTGCTAGTTGGCTTCTATGTTTGATGCTGGTTACATTCAACAACTATAATCTTTATGTAACATCCCCTCACCTATGGGAAGGGTAAAATGGTAATTTGGAACGGGTTAGAAATGCTTAAAATTGTTTTGTTATGTTCATGCATTCATTTATGCACATGAATAGCGAATAGTGAATTTTT
>JAOQMS010042670.1:0-13252 GCA_027563885.1 Erythroxylum longipes
TTAATTACAAATTTTTAATTTACTTAAATTATTTATTAATTATTTTAATAAATAATTAAAATAAAAATTAAAAAAATTTTGGGTGGTGGGAAGGCCACGGGCCACGGGGCGGGCCAGTTAGATCGGCTCGTGGTTCGGCCCGTCTATGGTTCCATAGGCCACGGCCCGGCCCGGCCTACGGCCCGCCCATCCTGGCCCGTGGCTCGGCCCATGGGCCGGTCAAACAGGGCCAAACCTGTTGACTGCCGGGCCCAATTTGACATCCCTAATTTCACAACCCCATTCAACTCTCACACACCAACCATATGAAACATATACTAATTCGAAGATATCACTCATACAATTTATCCCAACAGTATATTGAAATCACAAGAGTGAACCTTCCAAACCGACATCTACCTCATATCCAATATACTCAAATAACCTATTCATCACAACTGTAAGAGAATGCATTAATCATAAACAACTTTTCAACATATATACACTTGCTCCTAGATACATTTATTTAAACATTTTTTTCATTCGATTTCTTTTTCTTTCTTTCTTTTTCATTTCATTTTCTTTTCTTTTCTTTTCTTTTTTTAGATTAAAAGAAACTACATTAACATGAGAATTTCAATGACAAAACATCCCAACATCATAACAAATCCACACATATGGACACCTCCAAATTTAGAATTTTGTACATCCACAAACTCAACAATCACAAATGTTCCACTAGTTTTATGGCTTGGGTAGGACATTTGGTTAAGTATAAAGCATGGAATGTGGTTAGTACACAAAGAAAAAGTATAAAGCTCAGAGGGGGTTAACAAGGAAAAAAATCATGTTAATAGGGTAGGTTATTTGGCTAATGTAGTTTATAAAAAACAAAGAATGCCTAATCATATTCATGTTAATGCATGTGATGTAAATGTAGTCTTGAATAGAAATTCAACGCAAAATCAGGATGTACATGTCATGAAGGCCACACATAATCAAAAGACAATGAGACTAATAAGGATGTTTCAGTCTAATAAGGCTCAAAATCTCATCGACTTTGTCTACCATTAGTCACTGTTCTTCTAAAGGTAATGCATATCAACCAATCACAAGAGCAAAAGTATATACCAAAGTTCTTATGAAATTCTCTAGCCAATTCATTTCTACTTATAAATATATAATCCTAGAAGCAACAGAAAATGAGAAAATGTTAGTTGAATGTTTGTTGTTTGTTTTATTTTTTCTCTCATTTTGATTGAAAACTTGAAAACAAGCAAAATAAACCAACAAAGAACACACATGCATATAAAATGAAATGCGAAAATGTAAAGAAAAGAAATTTACTTCCTTTGGGTTGGCTCCCAAGAAGCGCCTTTGTTTAGGGTCATTGGCTTGATTCCTTCTCCTCACCTGACAAAATTGTGATCTTCTGGTGGCACATACGGCTCTTCAACGTGAAGTTCTTCAGGATAGGGTCTTGGTTGATAATCATTCCCATATAGCTCCTTCCCTATCTTTAGACTTCCAATCTCAACTGAATCCATGCACTTGGGAAATATTTTAAACATCTCTTCACCTTTTTCTTCTGCGTTTAGTTCCTTCAATCTGCTATGTAAAGGTGAAGAGTTAGTTTAAAAAATAGAATGGAACTCAATACTTACCTCTGAGCTAAAAGATATGTCTTTTTCTGCTTCGAGCTCCTCCTCTTCTTCTTCTACACAAGCAATTCGTTGAGGGTTGACCTCAAATTTCTCAAGTTCCTCATCACTTTGACGTCCATTGGGAACACCTCGGGTTGATATGACTGCTCCTCTTCGCTTTGTGGCTCCAAATGATTTATATCTCCCCATTGAGGCAATGCATCTTGCTGGAATTGCAGAGCATCCTCTCAGATTTGCTGTACAGCTTGCTGAAACAGTTGTTGCATATTCTGTTGGAACTGCTACATATCCTATTGAATTTGAAGATTGTTAGTAGCCATAATATTAAGCATTTCTTCTAGAGATGTATTTGAGTCGTGTTGGCTCTCCGAATCTTGGGTGCTAGACCATGTAATTTTTGGAAATTGCCCTCCATCTTGCTAGAATTGTAGAGTATTCTGCTGTAATTGCAAAGTATTAGCATTCATAATATTATTCAACTCTTCCAAAAATGGATTGGAATCGTGATAGGAAGCTTCTGGTCTGTATGGGAATTGTTGTACGTCCTACAAATTATCATGGAAGTAATTCTGATGATTATCCCATCCATAACAAGAGTTAGGTTGATCAATCCAAACATTATTATAGGATTGAGAATATGAGTTATAAAAGAAATTACCTCCGTTCATATCAATTTTTTTACAAACACTAAACAAAAAAATGAAAAGATCACGAAATAACTAAAAAGAAATCAATTACAAAAAATATATACAAAACACCAATTAAATCACAAACAGAAACTAAAACATCGTACTCCCTGGCAACGGATTCAAAATTGACAGTATGCCATAATGCTAGTCAAAATAAAATAACTAGACTACTACTGTAGTAGTGGTGAGTCTAGGTCGATTAATGAAATTAATCGGTGTTTAGGAAAAAGGGGGAGGGGGTTTGGATTTTGAATAAGAAAATAAAATGAAATCAACTAATAAAAACAAATTAAAGAAAATATACAAAAAGGTAAAATTGGGGAATTCAGTAGGGATCCAGTTCTTTGGTTCAATATCGTCCTACACCCTAATTAAGCATAATTCAACGATTTTTCGTTCTCAAACCTCTCCTAGCAACTATTAATCGTGGGTTAATAATTAACCCGAGTTTTCCCTTAGGTTTTGTTTAAATAAGATACGATCATTAATTAAACCTAACCACCGAATAACCTAGGACACGATCTCTAGATTTGATTAAGCAGTAGCATTACAAATTAGGAAACTAATTAATCAAGGCAACAACTACATACGATGCGTTATTTAACCTAGGTCATGTTGTCCCTGATGATTATGAATCATTAGTCGTTACACATGAATTTCAACATAACAATTATGGATTATATAGAAATTCTAGCAATGAGTATGCAATCAAACGATTCAGTGAATGCATTTATCATCCTTTTGTAATACCCTATGGGTTCATATACAAATAATTGAACAAAACGAAAGTCTGATTACCCATACACAAAACCCAAATCAATTAACATAGGATAACACAATCAATTTCTAATGAGAGAAAGAAAACAAAAAAAATTGAAAAATACACTTAACCGGGTCGTCGGCATCGATGTCGATGTCACCTCTGAATCGGTGTCGGGATGTTACCCCTCTATAAGTCTCTCTCAAACAAATATTTTAACCCCCATTGACAACCCTACCAAATACCCCTCTATCTCTTCACTCTCACTGCTGCAAGCCTCCCTTATTCACTACAAATAAAGATGGTGAACACCCATGCTATTCACGCCACTCCTCTGGCTTCTTTGTTTCTCTTTGCCACCACTATCTTCTCTCTATTTCACTGTAGCGTGATGGGACGTATAAGATTAATTCCACTGTCACTGTTCACCCTTGTTTTAAAACCTTCTTCAATGTTAAAACATTAGCATTGGTTAACGCCAGCGTTCACATGCAATGCTAGCGTTTAACACTACCGTTAATCTAACGCCAGCGTTCACATGCAACATTAGCATTTAATGCTAGCGTTAGCATTTTATGTGAACGCTTCCTTCTTTTGTCTTGTAACGTTGCATCTTGGTGTGAAACGTCTGCGTTTCTGCTGCTCCTGACTCTCGTTTGCGTTGTCGTTTTGGCTGTTTTTCCTCACTTGGCTTATGAGTCATTTTATTCATGCTTATGCTCCTCTCCCACATTGTTTTGCTTGCATGAAACGCAGGCTGCTTGCATTTAATTCACGCATTTAGCTCATGGACTGCTGCAAACTTCATCTTTAATCTTCTTGTATTTTCAACATATGTCCCATTTTTCTTGGCATTAATTACTTGCTCCAATATTTATCATTCCTGCTCCATAAAGACAAGTAAAAATTAATCTTCAAAATCAGCTTAAATGCAGTGCTTTTGACTCAGTTTAATTTCTTTGCTTCCAAATTGTACCTAAAATCATCTATGAATTAAAAGTGAATTTTGATAGTTATCCTATCCATAACTGAGTCAAACTATTATAGAAGTAATTTTGATAGTTATCCTATCCATAACCAAAGTTAGGTTGATCAGTCCAACCTTGGTTATAGGATTGAGAGTAAGAGTTAAAGAAAAAATTACTTCCACCCATGAATTTTTTTAATTAATTTTTTTCACAAACACGAAACAGAAAAATGAAAAGATCATAAAATAACTGAAAAGAAAGCAATTATGAACAAATATATACAAAACACCAATTAAAATCACAAAAACTAAAATACTGTACTCCCCGACAACGACGCCAAAATTGATAGCACGTCTTAAAGCTAGTCAAAATAAAATAACTAGACTTACTACTATAGCAGTAGTGAGTCTAGGTCGATCCCATAGGGAGTGTGTGTAAAGTTTTTGAAATGAAAGTAATTGGTATTTAGGTTTATTTGGTTTTAGAAAATAAAATGGAGCTAGAATAATAACAACAAATTAAAGAAAACATGCGAAAAATGATAAAAATGGGGAATTCGGTAAAGACCTGATTTTTTTGGTTCAATTTTAGCCTACACCCTAATTAAACATATCTCATTGATTTGTTGTTCTTAATCCTCTCCGTGCAGCTATTAATCATAAGTTAATAATTAACACGAGTTTTTCCTCAGGTAGTGTTTAATCGAGATACGATTTTTAATTAAACCTAACCACCGAATAACCTAGGATACAATCTCTATATTCAATTTGGTAGTAGCATTACAAATTAGGAAAATTGATTAATCAAGGAAACAACCACATACTATGTGTCATTTAACCTATGTCATGGTATCCTCAATGATTACGAATCATTAGTCTCTATATATAAATTTCAATATAACAATTACGGATTATATCAAAATTCTAGCAATAGGTTTGTAAATAAATGATTCAATGAATGTATTAAAATCATCTTTTCACAATACCCAATGGGTTCATTAACAAATAATCGAACAATAACGAGAATACGATTATCCATACACAAAACCTAAATCAATTAACATAAGATAACACAACCAATTTCTAATGAGAGAAAGAAACAACAAAAAATAGTGAAATACACTTAACTCAGGTCATTGGCATCGATGTCACCTTTGAACCGGCGTCAAGATGTCTAGAACTTTATAGGTCTCTCCCAAAAAAATGTTTCAGCCCCCTCAATAATGTCCTACTGAAGCCCCTTCTTACTACTGCGCCTCCCTTCTGTTCTCTCTCACAAGCTACTATTCTATCTGTCAGTCGTCTGGGCAGACGTCTGGCGCATGTAGTACACGCGCCAGACATCTACTTCCTCCAGACACCCGTCTGGTTTTCATTCTTGTTTTTTTTATAAGGCTTTAATGGATTCTTTAATGGGTGTCTGACAAACAACAATCCATCCCAAATCCTAAATCCATTAACCTATCTTCTCAACATACAAGTTTCCCGAAACGTTTTCAATGTTGATGCCAGAAAAATCACGATGATGGTTTTGTTTTGCTTCACACTTTATTTCTATATCTACATCTACAGTTTTTTACTATAAACAAGAAACAATTATTTGACAGATGTAGATACAGAAAACATGAATTTTATGCCAAAATATAAAAACATTGACATAAAGGTAAGAGATCGTTGTTCAACACCGGTAAATAGAACAGCAAACACACATATTTTTTATACAAATCAAGGGAAGACAAAGTTTAAATGACGCCATACAAAATGTTTGATTTCTAACCATTAACCCATGGAAAAGATGGCATCGTGCAAAGTGAATCATCCAACCACACAAGAAAATAAAACAAAAGAACATGCCCAGTATTCAAGAACAATCACAACAGAAGTCTGCGTATGAAAACAGCGATTCGGAAAACTTGAAAACTTATTTATGGAAACAAAATGTTATCGAAAATAGACACAATACACTCACAAAACTCAAACATGATTGCACTCGCAGGTTTCCATTTCCACCATTAATACCATAAACATTTATGGAAGTGTATGGAAGAACATATCAAACCCAGAAGTGTGCGAAAATACCACAAACAATGCCAAATAATTATACGCAGAATATGAATCTGATACCAAATGTTAGAAAACTTCATGTGGAAATGATGACAATAGCCCAGTAACGATGATATAAAAACCAACTTTAATTTCAAGGATTGATCACTAACCATTTGACGAACACGCTACCATATTAAAATGATTGAATCCCCTTTGACTTGTAAACTGTAAATTCTTGATCTCTTCTTCTCCTTATCCAAAGTGATACAGAAAATATGTCTTTCAAATGATGGAAGAGAGGGGAACCGTTATAAGGGTTATGTATCTTCTTTTATAGATAGGAGAAGAGGGCCAAGAGAGATAACTGTTGAGTTTAAATGTACCCACTCCATCAAAAGGTACATAGCCTTACAACAATTATTATTATTTTGGGCATTCTTTTAATTGGCCAAACTTTTATAAGTGGGTAATAAATTAAAACACAAGGTTAGTGGACCACCCACTTAATTTAATCTGAAAATAACATTCTCCTACTTGGTCTACTAAACCGATTATGAAAACTAATATATATATATATATATATATACTTCGATTTATAAAATGTGTCTTAGAAAACATGGTTGACACATGTGATCACGTTTCAACAAACTTAGCCAATACGCTCAAAATCATATGCTATAATACTGAATTAGCTTAGATCATAAATGTGAGTCATGACGGTTACATAACCATAACGTCATGTTTCCTTTCATGCACTACATATTAATAACCCTTACTAATCCAATCTTGAATGCTATACTAGCCCGTGTTATTTGTCCTGTCAGGACAATTCTCTAACACTATCTCCTTTAGTGATTTAATTTGTGGTCTATTTTACTATTCACCTCCGCTTTGTTATTGTGCATTTTCATTTAAAACGCATCCCATATCTTGAAAATTTCTGCGTTTCACAGACATTATCTGCCTGTCTGTGTTTCCGCAGGACATCTGCGGGAAACATAAAAACGTAGACTACGTTTCACACAGGACGCAGACATCGTCTGCGTTTTGTTCCTCTATTGTCCTGCTGCGCTGAGTCATTTTGCTTCATTCCTTTATCCAACGCTGCTATTTTGGTCATGGACTGCTATGTGCCTTGTGTTTTGTCTCTTGGCCATTTGCTGCGTTTTCTTCATCTTGCTTTGCTGTTTTTTCTCTTTTTCCAGCTGTCTATCTACATTCTCTCCAGCAGCTGTGAGATTAATTAAATTAATGTCTTGCATTCATGTAAGACATTAATTTCACGTTGAAGAAAATTTCTATGCATAATCCATGCAGCTCAGTTCTTTGCATTTTTTTCTTCTTTGCATTTTTCTTTTAATTTTTTTCTTCTTGCTTCACGAAGACAAGTGAAAATTAATATTTAGAAAATGGCCAAAATATAGAGCTTTGACTCACTTTAACTTCTTTGCTTCTGCATTGTACCTAAAATCACATATGTGTCAAAGTGAATATTTTAAGCAATTTCATGTTAATAATTACTAAGTGTTATGAAATTATTTCATAATCAATTAAGCACCTATTAGTTACCTAATTAGTTATACTTGTGTGCTTTGAAAAAAGGTATAGGTACTTTAGGTTAATTGTTATGTCAACCTAGATAATTAAACTTTTATGATAATTAAAATTCACTATAAGTGAACCTAGAAGCCCAAACTTCTGAGTTATTGAGTTTTCCCATGTTGTTTATTTGCATTGTTTTTGTTAGTTAAATAGTTTAATTATATTTTCCTAAATATTTTTTCTTGCCTTTATTTTTTTAACTAGGGTTAATAATTATAGTGACATAGTTCCTTATAAGATTAATAATCTAGAATTGCTCTAGTTATAAAACTTGCTATAATGACTCTTTGAGCTTGCAGATCAGTTAGATCAAGTTCTTTTTGAATTGCTTTAGCATATTTTAACTTAAAAAACTTTCCTCTTTATATTTTATGATATGTTGTATTCCTTTTTCTTCTTTATGGATTCTATAGCCATAGTTAAATCTCTCGGTGTCAAAAAATTAGGGCAAGATCTAATCTTGCACACATTAAAGAAAAATAAATATTTTCTATCTAATTTTATAAAATTCAAGATCATTTTAAAACTTGATTAATGCATAAGACATGATAAAGGATGAATCATAAATTTGAATCTTGTTATGAAGTGTGGAACTTTTTTTGTGAATCAATTTCTAAAATAGGTTCATCGCCACCAACATAATTGCACAAGTGTTTGACCTATAATGATATCCATGTAAACCAGTTGAGAGAACTCTATAAGTAATACAGAGAGGGGTAAGCAAGAAGTGCTAGATTTTTTAGAGCCTATGTCTATTTATGATAGAACTTAGAATTTTTGGTAGTTTGATTGAAATATAATCCTAATTTCAATTAAAATTTAATTAAAATTAAAATTAATTCTAATTAGGTACAAATTGGGTCCAAATAAGATTCAATACATATTATTGCTCCTTATTTATCAAATATCTAATATTTGATCATAAAGTTTCTCTAACTTTACAATTAAGTTTAACTTGATTAAATTACCTTTTATCTCTTTAATCATTCTTTGTATATGAACTATTAGGTTTCTAAATTTGTACGCAATGAATATAATTTATAAACTTTATTGTATTTAGCATGAGATAAATTAAACTCTTTTAATTTATTTTTAATCATATAATTAAGTAATTAATATATTTAAATCAAGATCGACATATAGAAATGCATTCTGACGACCAAATATTAGAAATATCAAAGTGGTTTTAACTAGTATTTTGTATAATATTTTAAATATAATTCAATCATTTCAAACACACTATTCCAATTAGAAAAATTATATTAGTCCTCCACCATTAGTAATTGATTCTATTAATGACATTTGAAAATCATTTTCAATATATAATTCTACATTGGCCGAGGATTTTCTTAATTAATGTTAATTAAGAACAGTAGAACATTATCCTTAAAAACTAGCGTAATAAATATTTTATTAATCACTCAACTATCTTTATATAATTCATTCTATATTCAATGACTACCAATTGAGCTACCTTAGACTATAATAGATCATAAGTAATATCAAAACATAGCAAATTTTTATATGAGATACTTTGGTGATTTCAAATCAAATGATAACTTATACAATTATCACAATAAGAATTTTTATAAACATATAAGTAATATTCCAAAAGTAATTCTCGTGTCTAGTTAGTTCAATGAACATATTCTTTAATAAACACCATATATGATTTTTAAAGTTCTTAATAATTTAGTGTATGAGATTGACTACTTCTTTTATAAGAAAGAAATGCAGTCATACTAATCTTTTTAATTTATTAATGTTTAGTCTCAATATAACAACAACTAAGAATAATTTAGGGATCATAAATAAATATCATGTGAATATAACAATTCTGATTTCGTCATAATTTTATTTGTATTGTAAATTTATCCTATGAACTTTATCTTATATATCAACTAATTGAAAAATATGAATAAGATTAAGATTACTTTAAGTAATTATACCATAAAAACTACAACCAACTAATTAGCTGTAGGGTATGAACCAATACTTGGGACATTAATAATAGAACTTAAATGAAGAATCAGATAGATGTCTATACTCATCAAGATCCTCCCTTAGCTTGTTTTCTTAAATTAAATAAGCACTGTCAAATTAAAACTAAAACTACCTTATCATTGATTAAGTAATATGCTTGAGTGATCGACCAATGTCTTAATGAATAGTGAATCTATGTATTTAATCTATACCAATTAACCAATATGTTATACTAGTCGACTAGTTCTTTGTAACTGAACATTGTAATGACTTTTTTTTTTAGCTCTAACAACTAGTAGGGATCCTAAAACCTTACAAGAATATGTTTTGTCATTGGTTCTTACATCAAGAAGCATTTGAGTGTCTTTTACATATGTTTCTAAGTGTTTTTAAATCATTTAGTTATTCATTGTCTCATTTAAAGTGAGTAAACCTTTTTGATATTAACAAAGTGATAAAGTGAGCCATTTTGAGTTATAAGCTCCCATTAGAGTTCTTGTTTTGTAGTTAAGAGTATTCAAAGTGGCATGGATTCCTCTCCACTTTAGAGGAAGATTGTAAAAAGGTTCATTTTTATCAAGTAAAGATTGTATAAAGGATATTCTTCATATTGAAAGAAGAATTATAATAAAAGTCTAAGAAGAGTCTTAAGAGTGGATATAAAAAAAGATTGTTGTCGAACCGCTATTAATCAGTTTATATTTCTCTTTTTGTACTCTTTTACTTTATTACTTAAGTGCATTATAATTCATTGTCTTATTTCATACTTTCATCCTTTATAAACTGTGATCATTAACATTTTAAGTTAGTATCTTTTAGTTAAAAATTTTATTAGCACCCAATTTAACCCCCCTTTTGGGTTCTATTCTAAGACTAGTAAGTGGTATCAGAGTGGTTCTATAAGATTAGCATGTCAAACGAAATATTATAATAAAGATCATAATGGCATATTTGAAACATCTTCATCATCTTTTAACTAAGAGGGATAAAACATTAGTAGACCCCCTTTTTTGATGGATATGACTATCTCAATTGGAAAACAAGGATGAAGTTTTTGTTGATGGCTGTAAATATTGATTTGTGGAAATTTTTCTTAAGGGGTCCGTTCATTCATACTAAAATCATAGATGATATAAAAGTGCTTAAACTAAAAGAGGAATGAGATCCTCAAGTAAGCGACCAATTTCTTTAAATAACAAAATCATTCATATTTTATTTTATGCATTATGAAGAAATGCATTCGATAGTCTTTACGTGTAAAACAATTCATGAAATTTGACAAACTCTAAAAGTTATAGATAAGGGAACAAATCAAGTAAAGGAAAGCAAAGTTAGCATGCTAAGCCACCAATATGTATTCTTTCAAATTAAGCATGCTCTTAAGGGTCTTGAAAAGACGTATACTAACATTGAAATGGTAAGAAAGCTATTTAGGTCACTTTTAAAGATGTGGAAGCTAAAGTGATGACCATAAAAAAAGACAAGGATCTTATAACACTATCATTAGAGGACCTTATTAAATACCTTCTTATATACTAAATGAGGCTCCAAGAGACATAAAAAGAAATGATACTTTTAAAGAAATTAATTTAACATTTAGAGAATCAATGAACAATCAAGTGAATAGGAAGAGACATCAACTAGTGAAATAGACAAAAAAGATATTGGCTTAATCATAAAACATTCATGAAATTCTTAAAGAATAATTCCTTAAAAAGAAAGGACTTCAAAAGTGTTAAGATATATTTAAAATGTATATTAGATAATATTATTTACTTTATATGTAGGAAAACTAGGCACATGAAGTCTCAACTTACTCTCCTAAAAGAAAACAACAAATATGAGAGAAATGACAGGATAAAGGCAAAAAGAAGGAACTTAAAGCCTCCACTTAGGATGAAATAAATGATTCCAAATGTGAGCATTCAAAAGTAGATATAACTCATATATACTTAATGGACAAAGATGATAACATAGTACTCTGTAACCCAAAACCTTATGATAATGATAATGATGTTGATTTGACATTTAACGAATTAGTTAAGAGCCCTAAGATTATGAGCATGAAAAAGAAAAGGCTAACATCTGCTCTCTAAGAGACTCAAAAGAATTTGAATTTATGCTTTTTTTGAGAATGAAAATATAAAGAGTGAATTACATAGTATCAAGGCATCCAAGAGTATGGAAATAGTTGATAATCATGGTTTAAATACATTGAAGCATGACAATAACGCATTGAAAAAAGAGGTTGATGCCCTTAAAAACTCATTGGACAAGTTTACAAAGGAAAGTGAGAAACTTGAATATGTGTTAGGAGTTTAAAAGAAATCAAATAATAGGCATGGAATTGGATATAACCACAGGGGTGTTTCTAACATTAAAACTACTTTTATCATAAGAAAGCATTTACATATTGAAGAATCATTACTTAAAACGACACATGAGTATGGAGCATCCATAGCTAAGCATCCACATAAATAAATGCAAATGACACATTCATTACGTCCCACTTTAAAAGGAAACCTATTAGTTTCATGTATGACTCACAATCAAAGATTAAAACTCAACACTCTCAAAGAAAGAATAGGCATAACTTCTATGCAAAAAATATACGATAGCATGTATTCTCCCTCATACTCCATTAGGCCTCATACCAAACATAATGTTATAACACATGTTTACACTCCTCACAAGCATTAATATAATGAATGAAGCATACCTCATACATGATAAGATCTCATCTTGACGTATTATTTAATATTATCTCCTTTGTTTTGAATTTATTTTTGTGCTTAAATGTTAAAATTAATGTTTGTTTTGTTTTACAAGATGAAAAGTAGAGATTGCATCAAATTGAGACATTACTTGTGATAATTACAAAATTTTGGATGAAGTGGAAACATTGTTGTAGTGGATAAAATTGATCACTTACAGAGTTGTAGTTTGATTGGAAGACTTCACCTTATCCTTATCATGTAGGAATTTGAATTCGTTTTAGATAGAAATCTTTACAAGTTAGAATTATATTAGGATTAGATTAGAAAAACCTATAAAAGAGACACTCCTCACAATAGAAAGAGCTTCTCTATTCTTACATTTTTTGCAATTCTTAGTCTTTCTTCTATTTTTTTATTGGAGCAAAAGCCATGTGTGGCTAAACTCAATTGTTGTGATTCAATGGGATTCAATACTCTAATTGTAACCTTGTGAGGTTTTGTGTTTCAAACTTTTATTCACGTTTTAATTTAAGGGTGTGTTTGTTTTTATTTTTATTTTTTATTTGTTTTCAAATTCAGTAAAAAAACATGTTTTTTTTAAACTTTCAGTTTCTGTTTTTGGTTTTGGTTTCTTCTGGTTTTCAAAAATTATAAAAACCATAAAAGTAGTTTTTGTTTCTTGTTTCTATTTTTTTTTCATAATTTGATTTACTATCATTTAAATATTTATTATTTAATTATTAATAAAAATTATGAATAATTTAATTTAAGATTATATATTTAATAAATTAAAATTAATTATCAATAAAATATGAATAATTTAATTTTATTTAATTTTCATAATT
>JAOQMS010042671.1:0-13252 GCA_027563885.1 Erythroxylum longipes
CAATACAATTTTAAGCACTTATAACCTATTCCAAATGACTATTTTACCCTTCCCATTGGTGAGGGGATGTTACAGAGAGAATCCAGTGGGCCCAATTTATACAGTTCCAATTTCCTGTTTATTAGGAGGTGATATTGGAATTCTTCACTTCACTTACTTATGACCCTAGGAACCCCAAGGAATTGTGGTTTGGATTGGTAGGACGAGCCTATAAATTGAATGTAGAAATCATATGCAATATGTGTGGATTCCCTGAATCCTTTATTATCGATCATCATGAAGATTTTTATCCTTCTCAATACTGGAATGAGCTTACTGGAATTACGCGATTTTATGCCAAGAATGCTTATAACAGCATTATAAGGTCCCACGAACACTTGTTGCTGCACAAATTTATGTGTCAACTAGTTTTTTTGACAAAATAGAAACCAACAAGTATTTCACAAAGAAACTTTTTATATTGTGGTGCATAGACCAAATTATTCTAATCTGCACATCAACATATTTGCTAAATGCCATTGTTGCGAATCTACGCAAGAGGAGCAACAATCTAGGAATGAGGTACATAGTGTTTGCCATTATGGAATATTATAATGTGGACTGGAGTGGATTAACTATTCAACTCCCTGAATTTCTAAACCATCATCACTTATGGTGGGCTGAAATCTTTAAGTCCCATAACATGAAACTAGGGATATCAGCTAGAAGACACATGTCAGAATTAGGGTGAGTCAGGAGAGTTCAAGTTCAGCGGCGCCTTGGCAGGCAGACGAGTCCAGTGAAGAGACTGAGGATGAGGAAGAAGAGCATAGCTGGAAGGAAGTTCTAGGCGCAATCTCCGAAACTAACAAAACACTTACGGAGAATACTAGAAGGACGAAGGAGATGGTCCGAACACAAAGATGCCAGAGCCAAGATATTCATCGGATTCACAGATATTTCGAGGCTCAGGGCATTCAATTGCTGCCTCCGACACCATCACCACCTCCATCTTCATAGGATTTGTGTCTAATCAATTTATTTTTCTTTTTTAAATTAGCCTTCAGTTCTAAGTTTTAGGTTTATTTCTATTTTATTTTATTTTTTTGTTTACTTTAATTTCTACTTTTTTCCTTTCTTTTATGTGCTTGTATGTTCCCTTCACACATTGAGGACAATGTGTTATTCAAGTGTGGGGAGGGGTTACATGTTTTTGTTTTGAATGTGATTTTGCATATTGTATGATAGTTACTAGGGTGCATTGTGTGAACTGTTTGACTGTGTCAATGGCTTAGATGGAGTGAAATTTATTTAATTTTGAACATAGTCTATTAGGTTGTAAATAATCATTAGCTCGCAAAATTAGCAAATTAGGAGTCTTTGGATAAATACAACTTAATTAGGATTTAGTGTAAATTTAGCACCTATAGGTCATCACATTCATTCATAATTTGAGGCATTTCAACTTAAGTAGCTTAGCTAGTATTTTTCATGAAAGCAAGTAGCTTAAATAACAAGGTGGGAAATAAAATATATAAAAAAGTGTTAAATAAATCACTATTCCGCTGACCTTCGAGTTATGAATAGAGCTGGTAGCCAGTTGAAAATGTGATATAGATGAGTAATCTAATTGACACGAATCACAAATGTGTGCTCTTAATAAAAACCTACCAGACTTGTAATAAGCTTGACTTTTCACGAAAATATTCTTAGGAGCAGTTACAAAGTTTGAATGACCGAAGAGTAGTTAATGTGTGTATACAATTGAAAAGGGTAAATAAATTAACACTTAGATCTCGATTAATTTGTATATTTAGTTTAAAGCCTCTAGACATAGATTTTGCATGTTAATGTTTAGATATAAGTTGTATGACTGTGTTTAAGATTAAATTTATTTCATGAAGTTGAAGCCATTGCCTCATTATTACATTTTGTGTTGTGTGAATGGTTTGTGTTTGTTGTTTTGTTTGCTTAAGGACAAGCAAACATTTAAGTGTGGAGATGTTGATAGCTGTGATTTGCATTATGTTTCAGGGTTCAATTTGTTATGTATTGAGTGTTAACTTGAGTGATTAGTATGTATTTAGGTTATAATTGTGTTAGTTTATGTGTTTAAGTGTTTTTATAGGTTAGTATGAGTCTTTGAGCTTAAATGTTATGTTTTTGAGGTACCTTGATGTGTTTGTTAGTGTTTTAGGGTAAATGGATAAGAACGGAGAAGGTGATTTCCCACCATCACTGCCTCCACTAATCCTTTCCAATAGTATTTTTCGATTTTATTTCAATTTTATTGTTGAATAGGATTGGGATAGTCGTTAAGAACAGGTTTTGTTGAATGTTGATATTGTCTAAAGTCACCTTCGGGATTTTTGTCTTTGATATTAATGAAATTTGATTTATTGTGTTTTTATTGAGTTATTCGTGATTTAAGTTCTGTTCTTAATAACTTGGTAACAAACTGAGAGGGTGAACTAAGTGAATATCATCAAATTAGGTTAACGAGAGTTAAATAGTTTGATATATCAAGAATTGAATCAAACAGGTAAAATCGTGTAACGAGGGATCGAGCATAAGTTTCTGGTAGGTTATTGGACAATTTCAGAACTAATTTAAGTTTTGGGTTAATTGGAAATCAAGAGATTAGAATTCCATAATTTAAATTAGGGATTATAAATTAGGGTCAAAGATTATAACTTGAGAGAAAGTAATCTAACCTAAGACCGTTTAGACCTGGTAATTCGATAATTTCATAATTAGTTAGATTTTCTCTAAAGTCGAATTAAAACACCCTTTCTCTTAATTAGTAGTTCCTAGGTTAATTCTTGATTAGGTTGTGAAAAATTGCTATCTTGTTTATCTTTTTGAAATTGAATTCTTGAAATTAATTGTTTGATTGATTATTTTTCTGCGCTAGTTGTTATTTCAATTATTTGCAAAATTGAGTAGCCTTAGATTCTAAGATTAAATTAATACTCCTTATGTGATCGATACCTTAGGTACTACACGAATGACCCTTGCACTTGTGAAAATATCGAGGTTGTAAATATTAAAACTTAGTATACATAAAACTTCTCGATCATTTAACCTAAGTTATATTATTCCTAATGATTCAAGACCATTAGATGCTACTAACAAACATCAAATGTAACAATTACGGATTACATTCAACATTATAGAAATAGTTCTATTATCAAAATAACGTATCAAGATTATCCTTACATAACCAATTCAATTAACATAAATAACACAATGATCCAAAAAGAGATTACAACATTAATCGGATGAAACTGCTTAACCATGATTTGGCGTTGATATCCCTGTCGAACCAGTGTCGGGAAGTTAGCCTTCCATCTCCTTTTTTAAGGTTCAAGAAGATGGTAGTTATCTCTTTTCTTCATATTGGAAATCGAGTATGAATAATGCATAAAACAACTATTGTCTTTATTATTCAACCTAAAATTGAAGATGAATAATGAATAAAGATCAGTTGTCCACTCTCCTTTGCAAAATTGAAGAGGATAAAGAATATCTTAGCTATTGTATTTTTTTCACTTTCAGTTCTCCCCATATTTCCCAATCGACGCTTCTCTCTCTTTTTTATTCAAAAGCTACGTTAAAACTCATAACGCAGCTAAGTTAAAATTAGATAAAATGGACAGGTGTCTTGTATTTTCAATTATCCCATTCCAGCTGCTCTTTTCTTTTATTTTCCACTTACTCCTTTCAAATGACACATACATATACTCCCTTTTAGTTGACCACACCACCTTATTCCATTTTAAAGTTTGGTTTTATGCAAAATTGGACAGGTGTTGCATTCTCCCCACTCCCTTCCCTCGTTTGCTGTTAATAACACAACCTCACTCTCAATTTTTATACTCTATCTTGTCTCCTCTTTTTATAATCTTTTTCTTTCTCTTACTCCATGAAGACAATAGAGTATGCATATTAAGAAGATGACTCAATAAGTATGCTTTCAGTTCACTTTAGTCCCTTCGCTTATGAAATGTACCTAAAATTAAATATGAACTAAAGTGAGTATCTTATGCATTTCTAAGGCATTAATCAGTAAGTGTAGTAATTCAAATGAATCAACATTTAAGCACATATCATGTTCCCCCATACTTAGCTTTTGACCATCCTCAGGCCAATAGTCAAAATCAAAATAACAAACCAAAACTTTTTCGCATTTTCCATATTTCCTAAGAATAGATAAGCATAAATAAAGATAAATGCCTTTAAAAACCTATAACAATGACTCAACATTCAAAGCTTCTACTCATGATAAATCAACATTCATCACCTTAGAAACTAAGTAATCTAGTATTAGGCTAGGACAAACGGTGTTTAAATAAGTTATTTCCATAGGTACACTCAAACACCATTGATGATCACAACAATCCTTTGCATATCATTTCATTTCTCCACCATTAAAAGTCACATGCATAATCATGAATCAAAGGACTTTTCTAGGGTTGTAATGTAATATGGGAAAGGGTAAGGTGAGATGTATTTTGGGTAATGTAGCACAAAAGCCATTATGCTAGTGAAGAAAAAGCAACACTTAATGAGATATCAAATACACAAAATAACATTCATTCAAAACTAGGTACCGTCAGCTACGAAGAATGAAAAAATTATGTTTCACAACTTAATTCAACTATCATACCATAAACTACATGAACATAACACAAAGAATAATTCATGCAAAATAACATCTACCTCATATGCAATATATTCAAACCACCCATTCGATGCAACTTAAGGAGGATAAGCCATTAATTAACAACTTTTCAAAGCAATTGTATTTCCTCGATATTTTTATTCAAACTCACATTTTCTTGCTTTCTTTTTCTTTTTCTTTTTCTTTTTCTTTTTCTTTTCTTTTATTTTTCTTTTCTTTTCTTTCTTTTTTTTAAATTTAACAATGACAAGCTACATCAACATAGGATTCATAACATGGCATATTAACAAACATAACAAACCTATATGTAAGTATACCCCCACACTTAGACTTTTTTACAATCACAGTCATCAAGAATTAACAAATACTCTACTAGCTTTAAGACTTAGGTAGGGCATTTGGTTAGGTGCATGTAAAGTAGTTTATACAAAAAGAAAGGTTAATAAAACTCAAAGGGAATTACCAAAGAAAAATTCACATTAATGGATAGGCTATTTGGATAATGTAGCTCGTAATCAACAAAGAATTCTTAACCATTTTCACGAAGATGCATATGACGAAAATGTGGTCTTCAATAGAAAACTAAAGCAAAGTAATGATGTAAATGTCATGAAGGACACACATAATAAAAGAAAGTGAGACTGATATGGATATGTCAGTCTAATACGACTCAAAATCTCACTGGTTTTTGACTAATACTTGTCACTGCTCTTCTAAAGATAATGCATATTAAACAATCACACGAGCAAAAGTACATGCTAAGGTTGCCATTGATTTTTTTAGTCAATTCACAATTTAATTATGACTAAATAATCTTAAAAGTAATCAAAAAAGAAAATTTTTTATTTTGTTTGATTGATTTTGAAAACTACCTAAGAAGTCACATAAGCTATAATTAAGCTAAAAAGCATGCATAAAATCTACTTCCCTACTCCACCCCCACACTTAAAACTTATATTTTCCTCAATGTAACATCAAATGCAAGAAATTGAGTAGTTTATGAAAATAGTAAATGCGAAAATGTAAATAACAGAAATTAACTTCCTTTAGGTTGCCTCCCAAGCAGCCCATTTGTTTATCGTCGTTGGCTCGACTCCCTATTGCTACCATTAAGTGACACGATTCACATACTCCAGCATAAACTCCTCCAAATCCTCCATTTGGAAACCTTTATAATATAACTTTAAGCGATGACCATTAACTCTGAACGTCTTGTCTTATTTTAGACTCCGTATCTCTACTGCACTAAAAGGAAAGACATGAGTGATCACAAATGGACCAACCCAATAGGAATGCAACTTATGTAGAAATAGTTTGAGTTTGGGGTGATATAGTAACACTTTCTGGCCCACCGAGAACCTTTTCCTTGAAATCATCTTATTATGAATAGCCTTCGTCTTCTCCTTATATATCACTGCATTATGGAAGGATTCATTCCTCATCTCCTCCTAATCTTGAAGCTGCAATTTCCTATACACACGCACATCATCCAAGTTCATGTTGCATTTTTTGATAGCCTAATATGCCTTGTATTATAATTCCACCAGAAGATGACATGGCTTTCCAAACACCAGTCTATATGGAGAAATCGTAATTGTTGTTTTATAAGTCATCCTGTAAGCCTATAGTACGTCTCCTAATCTTACGCTCGAATCTTTTCTATTTGGCTACATGGTTTCCTCCAGGAGCAAAATTAACTTTTAGATTTAAGACTTCAGCTGGCTCGTTGTCTTAAGGATGATAAGTAGTGGAAATCTTGTGCTTGATGTGATATTTTCTAAAAATTACTTCCATCACCCAGTTGCAAACGTGGGTTCCTCTATTGCTAATGATTGCTTTTGATATTTCGAACCTAGAAAGAATGTTAGCCTTAACAAAATCTGCAACAACTTTTGCATCATTAGTTCTGGTGACTTTAGCTTCCACCCATTTAGAAACATAATCAATTGCAAGTAATATAAAAGTAAATCCAAAAGACAGAGGGAAAGGTCTTACAAATTCAATACCCCAAATGTCAAAAATTTCATAGAAAAGAAAAGGATTTTGTGCCAATTGATCCTTACAGGATAGGTTACTTGACCATTGGCTTCTATCACATGATTTGCAGAACTTTATGAGTCGTTCTTTTTGTTCCAAAATTTCCTTCATATGGAATGACAGAAGGCTAGGATCGAGGGTGCTTCACTTTCAGGTACATACCTCCTAATGACTTGATCTACGCAGTGCCTCCAAAGATATGGGTCATCCCAAACATAATACTTTGCTTCATTCTGCTACTTATCCCTCTGAGCCATTGACAAACTAATAGGTAATTCATTAGTAACTAAAAAATTGACAATGTCTGCATATCATGTGGTGTCGGGCAGAGAATAATTGCTCATCTGGAAAGGTTTTTTATAGAGCGATATCATTTTCTTCCTTTATGAAATGGCTGAGATGGTTTGCCACCACATTTTCTGCCCCTTCTTATCTCTGATCTCCAAGTCAAATTCCTAAAGGAGGAGAATCCATCTGACCAGTCTCAGTTTTGCTTCTTTCTTTATAAGCAAGTATCATAAATCTACATAGTCAGAATAAACTATCACTTTAGCACCAAACAAATACGATCGAAATTGTTCCAAAGAAAGAACCACAGGTAGGAGTTCTTTTTCTGTGGTTAAATAATTCAATTGGGCTGGGTTTAAACTCTTGGAAGCATAGTAGATGGCATGTAAAACTTTTCCCACTCTTTATCCTAGAACTGCCCCTATTGTATAACCGCTTACATCACACTTAATCTCAAAAGGGAGGTTCCAATCTGTCGGTTGAATCACTGGTGGGGATGTCAAAAGTTCCTTAAGTTTATTGAAATCTTACTTACTCTTGTCATCAAACTCAAAGGAGACATATTGTTGTAAGAGCTTACATAGTGGTGTGGGTACCTTCGAAACTTCCTTAATGAACCTTCAATAAAACCATGTATGCCAAAGAAAAGAATGCACTTTCCTCATGGTAAAGGGCTAAGGCAATGAAGAAATAAGATTAACCTTAGATTTGTCTACCTCAATTACCCCTAGCAGATGTAACATAGCCTAAAACTATCCCTTGATCCACCATAAAATGACATTTCTCCTAATTCAGTACAAAGATAGTTTCTAAATGTTTCCAAAATAATATCAAGATTCTCAAGACATTCATCAAAAGAAGAACCACATACACTAAGATCATCTATGAACACCTTAATAATCTTCTCAACATACTCAGAAAAATATCCTTACCTTACATATTTCGAACATAACGGATGTGTTACATAATCCAAAAGGCATCCATTAATAAGCAAATGTACTGAATAGGCATGTAAATATGGTCTTCTTCTGATCTTTTGGTGTGATTAGGATTTAAAGATAACCTGAAAAGCCATCTAGAAAGCAATAATAATCATAGCTAACTAATCCCTCAAGCATCTGATCAATAAAATAAAGGGGAAAGTGGTCTTTACAAGTTGCAAAATTCAACTTTCTATAACCAATACATACTTACCACCCGGTTTGCACTTGATTGGGAACCAAATCAGCTTCTTGATTTGTCACAACAGTGATTCTAGACTTCTTTGGAACCACTTGAACAGGACTTACCTACTTACTGTCAGATATTGAGTAGATAAACCTAGCATTGAGAAACTTCAACACCTCCTTCTTCACAACTTCCATCATTGGAGGATTCAACCTACACTGAGCTTGTCTTGTGGATTTTGCATCCTTCTCCAACAAAATGCGGTGCGTGCAAATAAGTGGGCTTATCCTTTGGATATCTGCAATAGTCCACTTGATAGCCTTCTTATGCTCTCTCAACATTCAAACCAGTTTATCCTCTTGATTTGAATTCAACTCCGCTGAAATGATGACTGGAACAATTTGCTTACCTCCTAAATAAGCATATTTTAGGTGTGTAAGGAGTGGCTTCAATCCTAATTTCAGTGCCTGCATGTCATAAGGTAACAACTTCTAGTAAGATTCAGATAGTTTTATAAAAGCTAAATCATACCTTTTTGAAGAGTTTTCCAATGATTCTAAAGCGATTGCCACTTCCATTAACTCCTTCCATTTCATCATCAATGTTGGCTTCTGCTTCCAATTCCTCTATCAAGACCATTTCCAAATGATCCTTTTAACTTAATTTAAACATTTCTTGAACCAAAGGATCAATGATATAAAAAAAACACAATGATCATCAGGAGGATGTTTCATGGCATAAAAATATTGAAATAAATCACTTCCCCATCAAATTCCATCATAAATGTGCCCTCACAACATCTATTTTAATTTGAACCGTATTAAGAAACGGTCTCCCCAATAAGATAGGTGTCGGATTGTATGAAGTGTCATCATTCATATCCATTACATAAAAATCTGCAGGAAACACTAGCTTATTCACATGCACTAAAACATTCTCAACCACACCATCAGGATAAGAATTAGTGCAGTAAGCTAATTGTATGATCTTACTTATTTCTATCATCGAACCCAAATTCAAATAAGCATAGATTGAACGAGGCATCACATTAATTGAAGCACCCAAATCTGTAATAGCTCCATTGATCACAGTATTACCAATTTTGCAAGGAATGGTAAATATACCTAGATCTTGACATTTTGGAGGCACCTTCTTTCTAAATACCGTAAAAACATTCTCACCCATCATTACTTTTTCATCACCCCTTAGTTTCTTCTTATGTGTACAGAGTTCATTAAGGGATTTGGCATACCTTAGTACTTGCTTGATTGCCTCAAGCAAAGGTATAATGACTTCAAGTTTTCGAAAAGTCTCCAATAACTCTTTGTCCTTCTCCTCATTGTTTGATCTTATTAATCTGCTAGGACAAAGTGAAGGATTAGTCTTAATAATATTAGGACATTCGAAATTTACCATCGTACTCGATGAATGATTTTCTTCCTTTCCTAATTATCTCAATCCCTTCCTTGATAGCAATCCTTGATAGAGTTCTTTTTGGACCCTTAATCTCCTTTCCATTACTTAGGGTTTTGGTGTTAACATTCTTTAGGTTCACCTAAGGTTGGGATGGTAGCTTTTCTCCACTTTTTGATTTGATATGGTTTAGCCTCACTGCCATCTGAACCATTTGGTTTTCCAAATTCTATACACTCACCTTTGTCTCCTACTGAATTTTTTGGATGCCCTGTTGAAGCTAATATTGTATACTTTATTTAAATTGCTGCATACTCTATTGAAATTTTAGATTGATAGCAGTAAGAGTCATGACAAGTTCATCTAGGGATGTGCCTAAAATAGAAGAGGAGGCTCCTTATGCTTCTTGTGGCTTTAGTTGAAATTGATATGCTCTTTGTGATCAATTCTAGAAGTAGTTTTAGTGCCTATTCCCTCCGCGACTTAAGTTGGAGTGATTCTTCTAACCTAGGTAATATATCTGTGAGTATGAGTTGTATTGATTTAGGAAGTTCCCTTCTATAGCATTTATGTATTCCATACTTCCTTCTTGTAATGTCAGGCGCTCATTAGTTGGATGCTTATGTTTGAACATATCCTACATAATTTCACTTGTACATGTCCAACTGAAATTTATCTCACAAAAGATGTTAGTTCATTTAAACGATAATCGATAGATGAATTATTACCTCGTTTACTTATTGAGCATCATTACGAATGCTGAATTATTGTGTATTAGCGGTCATTTGTTCAAGTAACATCCTGGCTTCAATGGGAGTTTTCTCACAAAGTGCCCCACCGCTCATCACATCAACCAAACTCCTCTCCATCAGTAGCAGTCCTTCATAGAAATGTTGGAAGAGAAGTTGCTTCGGAATGTTGTGATGTAGACAACTAGCATATAACTTCTTAAAACGCTACCAATACTCATAAAGTAACTCTTTGTTATGTTTTTTAATGCCATAAATCTCCTTCTGAATGCTTGCTATCTTTAAGGAGGGAAAATATTTCTCTAAGAACAGTCTCTTCATCTCTAGCCATATAGTTATGCTTCCAGTTGGTAAATCAAATAACCAATCCCTCGTTGCATCTTCGAGTGAGAATAGGAAGGTTCTCAACATTATTTTCTCGTCAGTCATACCATGAGGCTTCATGTTCATATAAACCACATCAAGCTCCTTGAGATGCTTATGTGCATCCTCTCCTATAAGACCATAAAAATTGGGTAATAAATGTATCAATCTAGACTTTAACTCAAACGTAACATACTCAACAAAATTTACAAATAGAATGCAAAAAGGTCTTCGAGTTAAATCTGGTGCAGACAACTCCCTCAGAGTTCTCAGATTTGCCATCATATCTTCGAATTCAGATTCTGATTCTTCTACCAAAGTTCATCTTGCTTCCCTATGCAATCTCCACAATGTTCTCTCAACATCTAGTTACTCAAGTTCTCTACAAGGATATCTAGTAACTATCATACACCAAAACTAACAAACTTCTAAAAGTTAATAAATAATCAAAAAGAAACAATTATAAGCAATTTTATTCACAAAACACCAACTAAAATTAAAAATGAAAATTAAATTACCATGCTTCCAGACAGCGTCGTCAAAATTTGACAGCGTGTGTCGAGTGCGCCGTAAAATTTACGTGACTCTGTATAATAAAATTTGTAATTATGGTAAGTTGGGATTGAATCCACAAATAATGTTTGGTTAATTTCCATAACAAAATTAATAAATGCAAATATAAAAGGGGAGTTTTTGAATTTTTAGCAATTTAGAAAATAAAATAAAAGTAAACTATCGAAAACAAATTAAAATAAACACTAAAAAATGATTAAACTGTCAAATATAAGTAAGGTCCAGTTCTATGGTCAATCTCAGCCTAAACATGATCAAGCATATTCGATCATCCTAACGTCTTTACAACTATATTTTGACTATTGATTTGAGATTAATAGTACACTTTGATAATCCCAGTTTTCTTAATTAAGATATGATCATTAATTAAACCTAACTATCGAATAACCTATGATACAATCTCTAGATTCAATTTGGTAGCAATATTATGAACTGGAAAAAGATCAATATAGACAGCAACCACAAACGCACTAGTTATCTAACCTACGTTATGTTGTTCCTAATGATTCAAGACCATTAGATGCTACTAATAAGCATCAAATGTAATGATTACAGATAACATTCAACATTATAGTAATAGGTTCGTAGTAGAACAATTAAAATAACATATTAAGATCATCCATAATAACTCAATAATCTAAAAAGAGATTACAATGTTAATAGGATGAAATAGCTTAACCCTAACTTGACGTCGATATCCTCGTTGAACTGGCATTAGGAAGTTAACCTCCTATCTCCTTCTTCAAGCTTCGAGAAGAATAGTAGTTGTCTCCTTTCTTCATCTTGGAAGCCGAGTGTGAATAATGTATAAAACAGTTGCTATTTTTTTTTATTCCACCCAAAACCGAAGATGAATAATGAATAAAGATCCGATCTATCTACTCTCTTATAATGTAAATCTTAGAACTTCCAATAGTTCAATTAATGAAGTTAGTAATTAAAAGAAAAAATTGGGCAATGTCTGGTGAAATTGTACCCATTCTTAGGTATGCATACTAAGGCAATCACCTTAAAAAGTGGGAAGGATTTAAACAAAAATATAAGAGAAGAAGTTGATAATAATATTGCTGAGTAGGAAAGTAGAAAAGAGAAAGAGTATAGGAAATCCAAAGAACTAATAAGGGAATGTCAACTAAGATTTCCTTACCCAATAAGGTTATGATAAGATAAGATGGATGAATAGTTTATAAAGTTTCTATAACTTTTTAAGAATCTTTATACTACCATCACTTTTGTTGGAACTCTTTATTATATGCCATAATATGCCAATTTTTTAAAAGAGACTTTAATTAAAAAAAGAGTTATGAGGTACTATTAACTACCATATTGAATGAAGAAAGTTTAGTCATCCTTTATAATAAGCTACTATTAAAATTGAAAGACTCACAAGCTGTTTGGAACACAGCGAATTGAATTCAATCTTGTAATTGAATTCAATTCATTTGTTTGGAATAAAAAGAGTGGCACGAATTCAATTCATATGTGGGTTTAAACCCCACTCCCTTTGTAAATTCAATTCACGCTACAAATCACGTGAATTGAACTCCAAAGCAGCTAACACTCTTCTCCCACATTGAAACCCAATAATACCCACAACTTTTCAAGGCTGTAACCCTCACAGCAGCCGACCACTCTTCTCCCACGCAGCCGACCACCAGACGACGCCTTCCCACTCGCAGTAGTAGACCAAACGACCGCCTTCTCCCACGCACCAACAGAGCAGACCAGACAACGCACCAGGACGCACCAGCAGAACAGACTAGACGACGCACTAGGATGCACCACACTTCCTTTTCCTATCTCTCAATTTTATATATTATATGTATGATTCTTTGTGTGGGAAAATGTAAAAGGTAGACTTGTGGCTGAAATTAGAGAAATGTCCATGTTTGGGAGTAATTATGTGAACTATCTTCTTACATGCTCTTAATCTATGTGAAATTTGTGTTCTTGTTCTTTTCTTACTGGAATGGTGCTATTGAAGTATGCTAATTCTTGT
>JAOQMS010042672.1:0-13252 GCA_027563885.1 Erythroxylum longipes
TCAATTAATTAAAAATAATTATTTAATTTAATAATTAAGTGGTAATTAATTGATTGGTTAATTATAATATATTATGCACCTGTGACACATATATATATTAAAATTAAATATATATATGTGTTGCACGATGACTGAAGAAGGACATTGTTCTTTTTTTTGTTGATAAAAGGTAAATTAGTATTAAACCAAAACAATTATATAGAAGATCATTAGGGCATACCTTGATCAAAACAAGTAAGTTAAAACATCAAAACAGTCCAACGACAATAATAAAATCAAAGAGTAATTAAAGTTTTAGGATACATTATATACAAAATCTTATAAATCATAGTCTTTATCTTAAATACTACATCAAAGCACGTAAAAGAAGTAGAGTCTAAAATAATTGTGTTTCTTGTCTTCCACAAAATGTAGATGGTGCAACAAAACGTTAGTCTTGTAGCCTTGCTTCTCAATCGCACTCTGGTGTAATCTTTACGGATCCATTTAATAGCACTAGTCAATGTAGACATCCTATGTGCTAATCCAAGTTATCCTCAAACTGTATCCCAGACCGTACCTAAAAATGAACATCTAAAAAACAAATAGGTCACCGTCTCCTGTGCAACTCCATATAAACTACATGTTCTATCTATGTCTAGAAACATCAAGTTATCTTTGGTTGGCAATCTATTACGCAAACTAAGGCAAGTAATAAAGGAGAACTTTGGAGGAATGTAGTTCTTCCAAATGAAAGGCATCCACGGTCTTTTTATCTGCTTCATATGTAATAACTCATATACCTTTCTTAAAGAAAGTCTTTCATTTATGTACATCTTCTGAAGTCCGCTCACCACAATTTCCCTTCCACCAAGTTTCTCCATCAAAGAATCTCTAATAAAGGCAAACAACTTCATCAAAGGTGAATCTTTATTTGAAGGTTTCCAATCCCAAACAGATTTTCCCCTTAAAAATACCTCATGTATCCATCGAACCTAAAGAGTGTCAGCTTTGGAATGAATATTCCAAAGAACCTATGATAATAGTGCAACATTCCAAACTCTACAATTTTTTAAACCCAAGCCACCTTTTCCCTTGGCAAACAAATATCATCCCAGGCCACCTTATACTGTTTCCCTCCTCACAAGAATAACCTGCACATAGAGGTTATGCTATTCAAGATGGTGATAGGTATTGGAAACGAATGGAGCCAGAATGATTGTACTCCTTGTATTATCGCCCTAAGCAAATCAAGGCGTCCAGCGTAAGAGAGCATTTTAGCATTCCAATTATTAATATAACCTTCAATAGTCTCGATTAGAGAGGAATATTGGGCCACTGAAACTTTCAACAGAGCCAATGGAATACCCAAATAACGAAATGGAAATGCTCCTAATGGAAAAGTAACCAATTCCATGATATGCTCCCAGTCTCTACCATATACTCCTACAAGATACATATTAGATTTGGAACGGTTGACCTTCAGTCCTGACACCCTTCCAAATCTCTAAGAATATCTATAAGAATTTTAATAGACATAAAATCCCCTCTCGAGAATAGCATAAGATCATCATCAAAGGCAATATGCGTAATACCAAGTTTATTACACTTTGGGTGATAGTTAAAATGAGAGTTTGTGGTTCTCATCTTAAGCAACCTAGAAGGTACTCCAAACACATAATGAACAAAGTAGGGGACATGGGATCATCTTGTCTCAAACCTCGTTTTCCTCTGAACATACCATACAAGACCTCATTAATGGATATAGAGAAAGATGTCGTAGTGACGTACTCCATAATCCATCCTACAAATTGTAATGGGAATCCCAATCCAATCAACATATCCTCAAGAAAAGTCCAGGAAACAGTATCATACACTTTAGTAACGTCCAACTTGATCATACATCTTGGAGAAATCCTCTTCTTGGTGTAGCCTCTAACCAACTCCTGTGCTAAAAAGACGTTATCCACCATAGTTCTTCCTGAGACAAAAGCAGCTTGGGCCGGATCAACCAAAGATCCAAGTAAAGGAGAAATTCTTTCAGCCAATATTTTCGCAACCACCTTGTATGTGACATTAGTGCAAGTAATAGTACTAAAATCCTTCATCTTCGGGTCATTTTTGGTTTTAGGCATTAAGGCAATGATGGTGTAATTTGTTTGCTGAAGAAGTTTACCATTTTCAAAGAACACCTTGACTGCTGCAACAAAATCCCTTCCTACAATATGCCATTGCTTTTTGAAGAAAGCCGATGTAAAGCCATCCGGACCTGGTGCTTTATTATCACCAATGTCAAAAAGTGCCCTTTTGATTTCATCATCCAAAAATGAAGCAACCAAAGCCTCACAATCAAAACCATCAACTTTCAGCCCATTTAATAGTACATCCCTTTCTATTCTGTTAGAGGTAACCGAGGTGCCAAATAACCTTTTAAAGAAATCCACCAAACAGGTAGTAACTTCTTTAATCAAATTTGTTGGAGGGTTATCATCTCTAATAATATGAGAAATAGAATTTTTCCAGCCCTTTCTCTTTGCCACCGCATAAAAGTATCTTGTGCACCTATCAGATTCTATAATATGAGTACACTTTGCCTTTTGTTGGTAGAAATGCTTCTCAGCCTCCAACAAAAAATTTTCCTCTTTTCTTGTAATATCTCATTACCTATGTTGAGGTTAGAATAGTATATATGAGAGATTGTTACGAAGTTAGAAAGTGCATTTCATGTTCATGCATAATATGGCATACACACACGCGTGAATATTGAATTTTGCACACATTTAAATGATTATACATGCATTCGTTGACATTTCCGAGTATAAGTGATTTATAAATGTGTCTGTATTGAGAAATGTGATATATATGTATTGAAAATTGATTTGGAGAATGCTATTATTAATTTAGAATTTTTGGTGAATTTTAGAAAGTTTCACAAAATTATGGGTATTTCTAGACTAGAAAAAATGTCAAGCGACAAGACAACTGACAAATGGTAATAGAAATAAGATTCACATGATAGTGGAAAATTGTATAGGTGACTTTAGGATTTATTGACAAATGTCATTGAAAATTGAGAGATAATTAGAGTAAAAATTAGAGATGATTGGTAAAAATTGGAGATGATTGAATAAGAGAACCTAGTCAAAGTTCATAGAAATTGAACAAATTACAAGTGTCACTTGTCCAATCTAATATTGATTTTACGAATATACTAGAAAGATCAAATTAATTGTTTGATCTGTTTCCTTCTCCTTCCTTCTGACTTTCTTCATCTTCTGTGAGTTTCTTTGCTTCCAGAAAATTGCTCACCCTCACAACGCAAGCCTTGCCCTCACTTTTCATTCACTATTTTCCTTTTATTATCCTCACCACTGTCACTGAAATACCTAACCTTACAACCTTCAACTGTTGATGATCGTGCTATTCTGGAAAGTTAGGTTTCAAGTGATTTTGAATAATTTACAGTTTTAAACAAGTAAGTACCATATGGTTTTCATGATATGTGGAATGAAATATGCATCACATTAGTTAATAGTTCAGCGTTTATAAAAATGAGGTTGCTTAATTGCTGAAACATGAGTGAGCATTTTGGGTATGCTGCATGTGTTGTTTTTGTATATTTGATGATCAATATTGTTGAAACGAATTTTGAGTTAGAAAAATCATTAAAAAAGTGTATAAAAGAGTTCAGAAAAATGTATGAAAAATGATATGCATATGCTCTGTTTTTACTGTTGTTTGCATGAATATCATTGGGTATTTTAGGGATGAACTGTGTCTCTAAGGAAATAGTCTCTGTATCTCTATCAGAGATACGGGCATGACTGCGTACATTTTACCCTCCTCATACCCTGCTTATGCGAGAATTTGGGTATGTTTGGTTTGGTTTGGTTTGGTTTATTTTAGGATGAACTGAACAGAGTTCAAAGTTAAGGAAAAAATAGTAGGTGAGGTCATGATATAGAGAGGATTAAAATTATAAGTTTAAGATGAAGTGAAGGTGTTGATGGAGATGAGGAAATGTAGAAAAAAATGAAAAAGCACAGAAGCTAAGATGAATATACGTATATGAATATTATGTTTTTGGTGTTGTGAGAAATTTTGATTTGCTTGTGAGTGAGTTGAGCTGAAATAGAAGAGGAAATAAGTTAGAAGTGATGAATTTAGTAAAAGAGTAGAAGAAGAGATGAAGAAGAAACAATTTTTTTTTTGCAGTTGGTGAATCTGGAGAAGAAACTGGGAACTGTTCGATCGTGACAAAAAAGGAAGAAGTAAGGCACTGCACGATCATGACATTGATGATGCACTTCACAGTGCACGATCATGCACGAGCACGATCGTGACATTGCACACCCGATTGGAATTGCACGATTGTGACAATGAAGGCTTACTGAAAGGTGAAAGTTTTGAACATCCTTCATTCTTTTTGCTATAACTTCTTCTCCCGACCTCCAAATGACTTGAAATTTGAACCAACAAACTCCTAACACATTTTTATTTATCTAAAACAAAATTTATGGCCATATGAATTCATTTATTAATGAATTTAGGATGAAAATCATGAAGTGTACTGGAATATGATAAATGGAGTGTTTTCACAGAACATGCTTCAGTATTTTGCCCATATTTTGATTTTTAGATATCTAAATGAGATTATTTTTTATTTACATTAATCTAGAGAAATATGGTTACAAATTTTCAGAAGGAATCGAATTTTATTTTTGTCTCTAAGAATTTCAAAATCTGACTTGAAATTGAGTACAGAGTATTGTTATAGTTTAAGAATAGTCCGAAGTTTTTTAAGTATAACTTTCAGAATACTGAATCAAATTGTATGATCTTAGTGTGAATAGAAACTTAATACATAAAGAAACAATTTTATATGAAAAAGTATGGCTTAAATACTCCATTTTCCTTGTCATAATGACCATGCAAAATTGACTTGAAAGTCTGTTTTTGGAAAAAAGGCTGGAATGATCATTTGAGTTATGAACTTATATTCGATTTGTTTTATTGAGGTGAAAATATAATTTCAAATTATATTTATGTGAGTTTTGATGTATGAATGGTGGAAACATACCCGAGATTGTCACTGAGCATACATTGTACATAATCCATACATACACATTTGTGCATAAATGAATGCTTATAATCGTGCAAAGTTATAAGATGAGTAAATGTGTATGTATTTCATGATATAGAGGAGCTTTTAGAATGTCAATATCCAGACGTTGCTGGAACTTCAAGGCAATAGCTTCCTGGAGTAACCTGTGAGTAACCTAGGTGGTCTCACTTGATTATTTGTTTGTTTCAAATTATATATTGAATTATTATGTGAATGTGATTGTGTTAATTATGGACTTTGAAAGTCCGATGCATTTGATACATGAACTATATATATTGGAAGTGCTCCTTGTATGTGAATTTGACTGAATAAGTGTACTTAATACTATTATTGAATGCCGAACCAAGGTCCTATGATGAATGTGAAAATGAATGTGAATATGAAATCATGTGATTGATTGAAAATATGAGAATGTAACGCATTTCATTACATGAAAGATTAAGTTAGTTATGATCGAAGTCACCAGTAGAAAGAGCTTAAAGTTCAGTATACGATAAGAGCCTTTGGCTTAGTTGTTATTGTACCCGGTATCCACTAAGGGATATGGGACATTCTCTTATATAAGCTCGATATCCACAAGGGATATGGGCTAGTGAAAGGCACTCGATCACAACAAAATAATAAATGAAAGTGAGTCTCTTATGCATTACATTTATAATTGATATGTGTATTGTAAACGATTGAAATGATCAGTATGAATACCTTGAATGTGATATGTGATGCTACATGATAAATGAGATTATGTGAATTACCTATTTGTATAAGATGATGTGTTGTATGAATTGAGTGAACCATCAAGGATGGTTACCTTACTCAGTTTGCAAAACACACCAAAATTGCACGTTGACATTTCAAAACTGAGAGAGGACACTGAGGACAGAAAGACTCTATAAGAAGCATAGTTCTTATACTTTTGGATAAGAGAAATGGCTCAAAGGTTGGTCAGCTGAGACTGAAGGATTACATAGAAATTTTTGTGTAATTCCTCTTTCATGGAGTGAGTTTTGTATCAAATTTTGATGATGTACATATTCAAATGCTTTTGTAAAATAACTATGTACACATTTGGTTTTTATGAAATGAAATGAAGAATTCGATTTTAAAATATTATGATGTTTATGTTTTTATATGATGATGCCATGACTAAGTTAGTGATGTGAGTGCTCTAACATACCACTTTTGCGGGGTACGTATTTGGATATCGCTCAGGATGTCAGGAAACTGTCTTGTGAGAGTGGGGTATTACATTTCTCTTATTTTTGACAAGATCCATACCCAAATCAGTAGGATTGTTCAGGGAAACCTTATAAGCAAATTTAAAGCTTACCTTAGCATCCTTAGCTCTCGAAGAAATATGGCCAAAATCATTGAAGTTAAGCAACTTTAAAGGATACTTAAAAGATTTCAACTTTAAACACAAAATATATTGAGCACACCCATCAACACCTTTATGCCAACTATTAGTAACGATAGTCTCAAAGTTTGAGTGAGCAATCCATATATTAAAAAACTTAAAGGGCTTAGTACCTTTGGAATTATGCAGAATGAAATCCACCACAACCGAACAATGATTAGATTCTACGGTCACATCCAAGAACTTTGTATTGCAAGATAAACCAGTATTCCCCCAATTCCGATTAATAAGAACTCAATCAAGCTTAGCCCAAAGATTATTCTTATGCCAAGTGAAGAATTCCCCCTAGAAGGTGCATCCTTTAACCCAAATCCACAAGTCTCTCACTTACCGAGCAAACACAGTTGAAATCCCCCATGATGGACCACGGTAAAGTCATATCTTCTCCAAAACCCATCAAATGTAGCCATAACTCTCTCCTTTTGGTGACACTATACAATCTATAAACAAATGTTGAGATAAATACAGTTTGAGATATAAGGCACTAAATAGGACAATGTATATATTGCTCTCCAACATCTAACATATCACATCGGACAAATAAAGGATTCTACATAATGATCATCCTTCCCCCAACTATAGCATCAAAATTGTGAGAATGGTTCCACCCTGGGAACCTATTCTTCATAACCAAATTAAGTTAATCCAATGACAATTCTGTTTCAATAAGACACCAAAAATGAGAATCATATTGTCTAAGAAGATCAAAAACACAATTTTGTCTTGAGGTCTTATTAAAACCCCAAACATTCCAACATAAGATCCTCATTTTTCACCAATAGAGGATTGGTCTCCTCCAAGCCTTTTACCAGTATCCCTGTTTCTGTTACCATGGGTATTTTCTCGAATAACCATACCTTGATCACGTATAACATGATTACCATAACCAATATTTTGCTTCAAACGATTGTTAGTATATACCATACTTTCTTTACCTTTATTATTCTTCACATACCTACGATTGCTCGTAATTTGCCGTTGGTTTTCCTTGGCCACATCCACCTTTTGTTCATTTACCTTCTCATTACTGCCCTGGGGGGATGCATTGTAGATTAGAGACCTACTAGTAGTGGGCTGCGTTGTTCCCTCACTTGTGCTGGAGCGCTCTGTAATATTGCTCACACTTGCCTGCACTGTTGTCCCTGCAGCTCTTGGATGCGCTGCTTCCTTGTCCATGCCTACATGTTGTACTAGTCCTTTACCTATGCTCGTCTGCAATACTACCTCACCTATGTTTGGGAGCATTTCACCCTCTTTCGATTGCCCCTGTTTCCCTCTAGAGCTTGGCCTAGTATCACCTAGTTGCATGTGTTGTGCTGGACCAAACCCGTAACATCCTCTATACCTTTTTCTAGCCCAACAGTCTGCTCTTCCTCCATATCACCCCTTGCTTGTCACTCTCTACGTCACCTGTGCTTGGGAGCATTTCACCCTCTTCCGATTGCCCCTATTTCCCTTTATATTTTGGCCTAGCATCACCTAGTTGCATGTGTTGCTGGACCAAACTTGTAACATCCTCGACACCTTTTTTTAGCCTAATAGTCTACTCTTCCTCCACGATCACCCCTTGCTTGTCACTCTAATTTCTAACAGTCATCATTTCCTTCCTCTTTTTTTTTGCAATAGTCGTACAATTAAAGGGATTATGTCCAAATTTTTTACAAAAATAGCAAAAGTTTGGAAAGGTCTCATACACTACCTTCTGTAAATAGCATACTCCCCTTGGTAATTCAACTTCAAACAAGATTACGGATCTTTTGATACATCAAGTTCTACAAGGATTCTCCCAAAACCAATCCGAGACTTCATACTTGTGACTTTGTTCGTACATATTGGTTTTCCCACACGTGATCCTAGTTTTCCCAATCCCTTTGCATTCTATAATTCAAGAGGCACATTTGGCAATTGCACCTAAATTGGTACCTCCATAAATTCCTTATAATCAAAGGAAAATCCATGTGGCAACCGTTTAAGCAAGAGTGTTTTTCACTATGTATGGTCCTCCCGCAAGCACATTGATACGATTTACATCATTGTCAAATTGGAAAATGACCCACCCTTGATCGTGTGGTAATATTTTACACTTGACATTCTATTTAGTTATCAATCCCTCTATTGCTTTCAACCCTAGGAATCTGCTCATAAAGCAACCCACAAGACAAAGCCCCCACTCTTTCTTAATAGGTGCGATATCATCAAGATCCATAGTCATTTTATCACCAACCTCTACAAATTCCAATTGAATCCCTTGCTTCAACTCACGATTGTTCTTGAACAAGCTAACGAATGATGGTTTTGAAGGGTTTGATTTTTTCTCATCCACCCCATCACATGTACCTCTTTTTTGTGAGTTAGGCAGTTCATCAAACACCTTCATTGCACTTCTTTCTTTCTCTCCCTTCTCTTCCGAAGATGTTGAATCCATTCGTCAGTTTCAGATTCAAACATTGTTGGTTTCAGGCATGGCTATAAGAATTAGTTATAAGTCTGTTATGAGTTGTTATCTGTTACGAGTTGTTAAAAGTTGTTTAGATTCCAATGTAACAAACTAGATTCTAAACTTATTCAGCTGCTACATATACAAATACATTGTATTACTTCTGACCATATGAATAAGAAATACAATTCCATCGAATTCTTCTTCTTTTCTTCATAGTATCAGAGCTAATGCTCGATCCAAACAACAATTAATTTCTTCTATGTGTTTTCATCTAAAAAGCTTAAATAAGCTATGGCTGGAAGGAGCTCATGCCTTACAAACACAAGAAGAAGAAGGATCTAGATCTAATGAAGAAGAAAGGACCAAGAATGTGAATCAACGATCAAATCCTTACGTTGAGGTCATCACACATATCACACGAGGAACACCACAGTATAGTCATGAATCAACAAAGAGTGACAATGCAAGTTTGATCCTTGTAAGTTCAGTGTTAAACAGGAAAATTTTCATTTCATGGAAAAGATTCATGCTATTAGCATTGAGTGTAAAAAGGAAAACAAATTTCATTTTAAAGGATAATGCGCTAGATGTTGACTCAAATGAGTTTGCACAGTGGAAAGAATATGATGATTTGGTTTTTTCTTGCATCATAAATTCTTTATCAAGAGAATTGGCAGATGTTTTTCTGTTTGCTCCTTCTTCTAGGTAATTATGGAAAGAAATTGAACAAAGGTATGGAGAAAGTAATGGCCCTCTTATTTTTCATCTTCGAAGAGAGATTTATGGATCAAGGCAAGGAAGTCTTTCCATAGTGGATTTTTTCAACAAAATTAAGAGAATGTGGGATGAATATGCTATGTTGAAACCTACAACAACATATAGATGTGGGGCTCACGAATCATACCACAGGAGATCTGTCAAGAAGAGCAACTCATGCAATTTCTTTCGGGCTTAAATGCAGAATTTGATCATGTTAGAGATCAAATTTTACTCATGGATCCTCTTCCATCAGTACATAAGGCTTACTCGATGCTTTTGAAGATTGAAAAACAGAAAGATGCGACTGTAGAAATACAAAATGACTTTGCCAATGCTGCTGCCTCAACTACCAGATTTCAGAACAATCGTTTTGACCATAATAATAACAAGAAAAACACTAAATCAAGCAAGAATAAAAAAGACAAATATTGTACGTTTTACAAGAAAGGGGGACATGAAAGATCAGAATGCTTCAGGTTGAATGGGTATTCTGAATGGTATAAAGGCAGGAAGTTCACGAAACCTGCGAAAATCGTAGTTCAAGCAAATCTAACTCACCAGGTACAAACCCCATTGGAAGAATCAGATTCAGAATTATATATGGAGCAAAACTGCAATCAAGATATACAGTTAATGGTGCAGAAAGAGGTTCAGAAAATTCTAAAAGAAAAAATGATACAAGATTATGGATTAGGTGGTGCCGACTTCACTACATTTACAGGAGCCTGTGCAGGTAAATCTCATTCCATATCTGATTCTGTAAGTTTTGAACCATGGATTATAGATTCAGGGGCAACAACACATATAAGCAATTCATCGTCTCATATGAAAAATATTGAAAAGCTGCATTTTCCTAAGCGGGTATATCTACCAAATGGTTCGATCAAATTGTTACTCACGTAGGAGATGTAGTTTTCAGTTTAGGGTTCAAGATATTACAAGTGCTTTATGTGCCACAGTTTAAGCATAACTTGCTATCAGTTAGCAAATTACTCAAGGATCAGTGCTTAAGTGTCTATTTCTTGCCTAAGAATTGTGTTTTTGCAGGACTAGGATTATGAAGAGGTGGTGGCTGTTGGGATTTTAATCAATGGTTTATATTGCATTATTCAGTCCTCATTTGATCCTTCAATATTGCAGCAATTCAGCAGTAACTCTCATTCTGTTTTTATTGTAAGCAATAGCCTAAAGGGTAGTATTGAACTTTGGAATAGACGATTAGGACTTATATCCAAGGAAAAGTTGAGGCATGTTTGTAACTTTCCCCATTCGAATAAGATGGTTGTTTGTGATACTTGTCACAAGGCAAAGCAAGCTAGAAAACCTTTTTGTAACAATAGCATTCAATCAACAAAACCTTTCGAATTGTTGCACATTGATTGTTGGGGGCCATATAAACAAAAATATTTAACTGGTGATAGTTACATGTTAACCATTGTGGATGATTTCACTAGAGTCGTTTGGACAATTCTGTTTAGAAGCAAGGATCAGATTGTTCATTTAATTGAAGGGTTCTTCAAATTGGTCTACACACAATTTAACACACATGTCAAGAAGATTGGCATTGATAATGGGGCAGAATTTACTAGGAGTAACACATAACTTATTTTACATAATTATGGTGTGATTCATCAGAAAACATGAACCTATACCCCACAACCAAATGGGGTTGTTGAAAGAAGGCACAGGTCTTTGGTTTCTACTGCCAGGGCTTTATTAAAACAAGCCAATATGTCAACAAGATTTTGGGGAGAAGCTTTGCTCCATGCCACTTGCTTGCTAAATGTTTCACCAACAAAAGTGTTAAATTGGAAGAGTCCTTATCAAGTTTTGTATTAAAAAAAAACTTGATTATACTCAGTTCAAGGTTTTTGGTTGTTTGGGGTATGTGATGAATGTCAATCCTTATAAAGACAAGTTTGATACCAGAACTTTTCCAGGGGTATATTTGGGAGGATCTCCAGGACAGAAGGGGTGGAAAATATACAACATGGACACACGCCAAATTAGTGTGTCTCGAGATGTGAAGTTTTATAAAGAACAATTTCCTTACCTGTCAAGTTACACTCACCCTCACCAAGACATGAATGATCTCCAACCATCCACTGTCTTACCAAATAGCTTCAATGTCGATCCATTACACATATCTCAACAAGACGCAGTACGTTCAGAATCTGCTGAGAAAAGTGCTCATTATAGTTCATGTGTTCATACAGATGCACAACAGATTTCATAATTCTCAAATCAGCTCACACGAACTCTCAAATAGTAGAAAACAATAGGTCTTCTGTTGAAAGAAACTTGCCACAGCAACTCCACACTTAAGATGTTGTACGAAGACATTCAAGCAGACCAAGCATACCACCAACTTGGTTATCTGATTTTGTTGTTAATCAGATCCATGCTGATACTTCCAAAAATGTTTTTTAATACACAAATGCTCACTCAACCTTCCTTACTAATATTAAAAAAATTCATGAACCAAGAACATACCATGAGGCAAAGGAAGATCCAAATTGAATCAAAACAATGCAGGAGGAGTTGGAAGCTTTAGAAAAGAATCAGACTTGGCGGTTGGTCTCACTACCAAAAGTGAAGAAAGCCATCATGTCTAAATGGGTGTTTAGGATTAAATATGCCCCTGATGGATCAGTCTCTCGATACAAGGTCAGGTTGGTAGCTCGGGGATATGATTAAGAGTTTGGTATCGATTATCACGATAGTTTTTCTCCTGTTACTAAGGTGGTCATAGTTAGGGTGTTTCTATCAATTGTAGCTTCAAATCGTTGGCCAATACATCAGATTGATATCAATAATGCTTATTTACATGGGTCAATTGATGAGGAGATTTACATGTTTCCTCCAGATGGCCAGGGTCGTTCCTATCATTTTATAGGCCCTGGGCGAAATAAAAAAAGGTCTCCAATAAATCGACAATATATAAAAATATAAACTTAAAGTTTATATGTTTGTATGAAACATAAATGACTCAATTTATAAGTCTATATACTCAACCAAATATTAAATGATCATAACATCAGCTAATAATATCTTACAAAAATCTTTAACAATAAAATCACCAAAAATAGTAATAGTAACAACAAAATAGGAATAGTAGTAGCCTTGGGAACTTTGTTTTATAAAAGCGGAATCATAAGTTGATCACAAAAGTCGATATTCTATAATGAAGCTGGCAAGAAGGATCCAATCTCATAAATGGGTGCCTTTTCGCTTGACGGGGAGAACTAGAAAGAAAGGAAGTCATTTTGGCTTTTGTTATTCTAGTTTGCTATAGAAATGTCATAAAAGATTGGGGCTTTCTTGCTTCAGCATGTGAGGTGTTGGATCCCGCTTTTAGGATTTTTATATTTTATTTTTATATTAATTATTTTATTAGATTATCAAGCATAGAAAATAAATTAGAATGTATGAAGTTGAAATTTTTGGAGTTTAATATGGTATATTATAGATTTTGGTAAGGTGGTATAAAGTAAAAGAAGGAGTTAGTAGGAATTTCATGAATAAGGAAGGGCAA
>JAOQMS010042673.1:0-13252 GCA_027563885.1 Erythroxylum longipes
TCCAAATCTTCATTTGATTTCTTCTCTTCTTTTTCCTATTTTCCATAATATTTTATAAATTACAAAATAAATCCTAAATTCACCAAAATTGCATAAATCTCCCAATTCTACTAACCAATAATATTTTCAATGCAGAAACATCCAAATTCTCAAAAATTCACAATCTAATCCAATTATACCCAGAATTATTCATGAATGCATGTACACTTAAATTCATGTGCAAAACCTTCACTATTCACGTGTATTTGTATGCCATATTACGCATGAGCATGAAAAATGCATTTCAAAGCTCTCATTTATCACTCATATTTACTATTCTAACCTCCCAAAGGTAATGGGATGTTACAAAATAGCCCTTGACACGGTCCCTAGGCAGCTTCGGTAGCCAAAACAGCCAGTTGGCATGGTTGCTAGTCACACTCGGTGGGCAAAACAGCCCGTTGGCACGGTGGCTAGGCTCCTTCAGTGGGAAAACAACCCTTTGGGCTCCTTCAGTGGGCAAAATAGCCTATTGGCACAGTCACTAGGCTCCTTTGGTGGGAAAAATAGCCCGTTGGTGGACCTTCGGTGGGAAAAATAGTCTGTTGGTGCATCTTTGATGAACAAAACAACCCATTGACACGATCGCTAGGCATCTTATGTGGGAAAAACAACCCGTTGGCAGACCTTTGATCTGTAAAACTACCCATTGGAGCAGTTACTAGGCACCCTCGGTGGGAAAAAGAACCTTTTGGCATAGTCACTAGGCATCTTCGGTAGGAAAACAACCTGTTGGCAGACCTTTGGTTGGCAAAACAACCCATTAGCCTTGCAGTTAGGCACCCTCGGTGGGAAAAATAGCTCGTTGCGCACCATTGGTGGGGAAAACTGCCCATTGGCACGATCGCTAGGCACTTTCGTTAGGCAAAATAGCCGGTTGGCATGGTCGCTAGGCACCCTTGGTGTACAAAACAGTTCATTGACACGGTGGCTAGGCACCTTCAGTGGGAAAAACAATCCGTTTGCAAAACCGATAAGCCCCTTCGAAGGGAAAATCATCCTGTTGGGCACCTTCGGTGGGTACCCTTTGGCACGATCGCTAGGCACATCGGTGGGCAAAACAACCCATTGTGCATCTTGGATGGGTAAAACAACCAGTTCGCATGGTCACTAGGCACCTTCGATGGGTAAAACAACACGTTGACACTGTAGCTAGGCACCTTCGGTGTGTAAAACAGCCCATTGGCATGATCACCCTTTGGTTTGCAAAACGACCCATTAACACGATCGCTAGGCACCTTCGATGAGTAAAACAACCTTTTGGCATGGTTGCTAGGCACCCTCGATGGGTAAAACAACCCATTGGCAAAGTCACTAGGTACCTTCGGTGAAAAAATAGCTCGTTGGGCACCATCGGTGGGCAAAACAACCCTTAACACTTTCACTAGGCACCTTCGGTGGCCAAAACAACCAGTTGGCACGGTTGCTAAGCACCTTCGGTGGGAAAAACATCTCGTTGGGCACACTCATGGGAAAAACAACTCGTTAGGTAGCTTTAGTGGGAAAAACTACCTTTTGGACACCTCTGGTGGGGAAAATTGCCCACCGGCACGGTCGCTAGGCACTTTCGGTGGGCAAAATAGCCAGTTGGCATGGTCGCTGGGCACCCTTGGTGTTCAAAATAGTTCGTTGACACAGTGGCTAGGCACCTTCGGTGGGAAAAACAATCCATTTGCACAACTAATAAGCCCCTTCGAAGGGAAAAATAGCCCGTTGGGCACCTTCGGTGGGCAAAATACCCTTTGGTACAGTCGCTCGGCACCTACGATGGGAAAAACAACCTATTGGCACACCTTCGGTGGGAAAACAATCCTTTGGCACGATCAGTAAGCACATTGGTGGGCAAAACAACCCGTTGGGCACCTTTGGTGGGTAAAACAGCCTGTTGACACAGTCGTTAGGCACCTTCGGTGGGTAAAATAACCCATTGGCACGGTAGCTAGGCACCTTCGGTGTGTAAAACAGCCCGTTGGCATGATCGCTAGGCACCTTTGGTGGGCAAAACAACCCATTGACAAGATCGCTAGGCACCTTCAGTGGGTAAAATAGCCTGTTGCCACGGTTGCTAGGCACCCTAAGTGGGCAAAACAGCCCATTGGCATAGTTGCTAGGCACCTTCGATGGGAAAAACAGCCCGTTGGGCACCTTCAGTGGGCAAAACAACCCTTGACACGGTCGCTAGGCACCTTTGGTGGCCAAAAAAACTCGTTGGCATGGTCGCTAGGCACCCTCACTAAAACAGCCTGTTGGCACATTTGTTAGGCACCTTTGGTTGGAAGAATAGCGTTTTGGGCACCTTCGGTGGGCAAAATGGCCCGTTGCCATGGTCACCAGGCACCTTTGGTGGGAAAAACAATCCCATGGCAGACCTTCGATTGCCAAAACAGTCTGTTGGCAGGGTCGCTAGGCACATTTGGCGAAAAAACAGCGCGTTGGCGCACCTTCGGTAAAGAAAACACCCCTTGACATGATCGCTAGGCATCTTAGGTGGGAAAAACAGCTCGTTAGCAGACCTTTGGTCTGTAAAGTTGTCCGTTGGCACGGTCCCTAGGCACCCTCGATGGGAAAAACAACCCTTTGGCACAGTCCCTAGGCATATTCGGTAGGAAAAACAACCTATTGGTAGACTTTCGGTTGGCAAAATAGCCCATTGGCCTCACAGCTAGGCACCTTCAGTGGGAAAAACAGCCCTTTAGCATGGTCGCTAAGCACCTTTAGTGGGACAAACATCCCGTTGGGCTCCCTCGGTTGGACAAACAGCTCGTTGGGCACCTTTGGTGGGGAAAACTGTCCATTGGCATGATCGTTAAGCACTTTCAGTGGGCAAAACAACCAGTTGGCATGATTGCTAGGCACCCTTGGTGTGTAAAATAGTTCGTTGACACGGTGTCTAGGCGCCTTCAGTGGGAAAGACAATCCATTTGCACAACTGATAAGCCCCTTTGAAGGGAAAAACAGCCTGTTGGGCACCTTTGGTAGGCAAAACAACCCTTTGGCACGGTCGCTGAGCATCTTCGGTGGGAAAAACATCTCGTTGGCACACCTTCGGTGGGAAAATAGTCCTTTGGCACGGTCGCTAGGCACATCACTGGGCAAAACAACCCATTGCGCATCTTTGGTGGGTAAAACAACCAGTTGGCACGGTCGCTAGGCACCTTCGATGGGTAAAACAACACGTTGGCACTATAGCTAGGCACCTTCGATGTGTAAAATAGCCCGTTGGCACAATCACCCTTTGGTGGGCAAAACAACCCATTGACGCGATCACTAGGCACCTTTGGTGAGTAAAACAGCCTTTCAGCACCGTTGCTAGGCACCCTTGGTAGGCAAAATAGCCCATTGGCATAGTCACTAGATACCTTCGATGGAAAAAACAGCCCGTTGGGCACCATCAGTGGGCAAAACAACCCTTAACATGGTCACTAGGCACCTTCGGTGGCCAAAACAGCCCGTTGGCATGGTTGCTAAGCACCTTCGGTAGGGAAAAATCCCGTTGGGCACACTCGGTGGGAAAAACAACTCGTTGGGTAGCTTCGGTGGGAAAAACAGCCTTTTGGATACCTTTGGTGGGGAAAATTGCTTACTAGCACAGTCGCTAGACACTTTCGGTGGGAAAAACAGCCAGTTGGCATGGCCGCTGGACACCCTTGGTGTGCAAAACAATTCGTTGACATGGTGGCTAGGCACCTTTGGTGGAAAAACAATTCGTTTGCATAACTAAGAAGCCCCTTCGAAGGGAAAAACAGTCTGTTGGGCACCTTCGGTGGGCAAAACAACCGTTTGGCACGGTCGATCGGCACCTTCGATGGGAAAAATAGCCCATCGGCACACCTTCGGTGGGAAAACAATCCTTTGACACGATCACTAGGCACATCGATGGGCAAAACAACCCGTTGGGCACCTTTGGTGGGTAAAACAGCCAGTTGGCATAGTCGCTAGGCACCTTCGGTGGGTAAAACAAACTGTTGGCACGGTAGCTAGGTAGCTTCGGTGTGTAAAATAGCCCGTTGCCTCGGTCGCTAGGCACCTTTGGTGGGCAAAACAACCCATTGACAAGATCACTAGGCACCTTCAGTGGGTAAAATAGCCTGTTGGCACGGTTGCTAGGCACCCTAAGTGGGCAAAACAGCCCATTGGCATAGTTGCTAGGCACATTCGGTGGGAAAAATAGCCCGTTGGGCACCTTCGGTGGGCAAAATAGCCCTTAACACCGTTGCTAGGTACCTTCGGTGGCCAAAACAACCCGTTGGCATGGTCGCTAGGCACCCTCACTAAAACAGCCTGTTGGCACGTTTGTTAGGCACCTTTGGTTGAAAGAATAGCATTTTGGGCACCTTCGGTGGGCAAAATGGCCTGTTGCCACGGTCACTAGGCACCTTTGGTGGGAAAAACAGTCCGATGGCAAACCTTCGATTGCCAAAATAGTCTGTTGGCAGGGTCGCTAGGCATATTTGGCGAAAAAAACAGAGTGTTGGCGCACCTTCGGTAAAAAAAACAACCCCTTGACATGATTGCTAGGCATCTTAGGTGGGAAAAACAACTCGTTGGCAGACCTTTGGTCTGCAAAGTTGTCCGTTGGGACGGTCCCTAGGCACCCTCGGTGGGAAAAACAACCCTTTGGCACAGTCGCTAGGCATCTTCGATAGGAAAAACAACCTATTGGTAGACCTTCGGTTGGCAAAATAGCCCATTGGCCTCACAGTTAGGCACCCTCAGTGGCAAAAACAGCCCTTCAGCATGGTTGCTAAGCACCTTTACTGGGAAAAACATCCCGTTGGGCTCCCTCGATTTGAGAAATAGCTCATTGGGCACCTTTGGTGGGGAAAACTGCCCATTGGCACGGTCGTTAAGCACTTTCGTTGGGCAAAACAACTAGTTGGCATGATTGCTAGGCACCCTTGGTGTGTAAAATAGTTCATTGACATGGTGCCTAGGGACCTTCGGTGGGAAAAACAATCCGTTTGCACAACTGATAAGCCCCTTTGAACGGAAAAACAGCCTGTTGGGCACCTTTCATAGGCAAAACAACCCTTTGGCATGGTCGCTGAGCACCTTCGGTGGGAAAAACATCTCGTTGGCACACCTTCGGTGGGAAAACAGTCCTTTGGCACGGTTGCTAGGCACATCGCTGGGCAAAACAACCCGTTGCACATCTTTGGTGGGTAAAACAGCCAGTTGGCACTGTCGCTAGGCACCTTCAATGGGTAAAACAACACGTTGGCACTATAGCTAGGCACCTTCGATGTGTAAAATAGCCCGTTGGCACAATCACCCTTTGGTGGGCAAAACAACCCATTGACGCGATCACTAGGCACCTTTGGTGAGTAAAACAACCTTTTAGCACCGTTGCTAGGCACCCTTGGTAGGCAAAACAACCCATTGGCATAGTCACTAGATACCTTCGATGGAAAAAACAGCCCGTTGGGCACCATCAGTGGGTAAAACAGCCCTTAACATGGTCACTAGGCACCTTCGGTGGCCAAAACAGCCCTTTGGCATGGTTGCTAAGCACCTTCGGTAGGAAAAAATCCTGTTGGGCACACTCGGTGGGAAAAACAACTTGTTGGGTAGCTTCGATGGGAAAAATAGCTTTTTGGACACCTTTGGTGGGGAAAATTGCTCACTGGCACAGTCGCTAGGCACTTTCGGTGGGAAAAATAGCCAGTTGGCATGGCCGCTAAGCACCCTTAGTGTGCAAAACAATTCGTTGACATGGTGGCTAGGCACCTTCGGTGGAAAAACAATTCGTTTGCATAACTAATAATCCCCTTCGAAGGGAAAAACAGTCCGTTGGGCACCTTCGGTGGGCAAAACAACCCTTTGGCACGGTCGGTCGGCACCTTCGATGGGAAAAATAGCCCATTGGCACACCTTCGGTGGGAAAACAATCCTTTGACACAATCACTAGGCACTCAGTGGGTAAAACAACCCGTTGGGCACCTTTGGTGGGTAAAACAGCCAGTTGGCATAGTCGCTAGGCACCTTCGGTGGGTAAAACAAACTGTTGGCACGGTAGCTAGGCAGCTTCGGTGTGTAAAATAGCCTGTTGGCTCGGTCGCTAGGCACCTTTGATGGGCAAAACAACCCATTGACAAGATCGCTAGGCACCATAGGTGGGTAAAACAGCCCGTTGGCACGGTTGCTAGGCACCCTAGTTGGGCAAAAAGCCCATTGGCATAGTTGCTAGGCACCTTTGGTGGGAAAAACAGCCCGATGGGCACCTTCGGTGGGTAAAACAGCCCTTGACACGGTTTCTAGGTACCTTCAGTGGCCAAAACAACCCATTGGCATGGTCGCTAGGCACCCTCACTAAAACAGCCCGTTGGCACGGTTGTTAGGCACCTTTGGTTGGAAGAATAGCCCGTTGGGCACCTTTGGTAGGCAAAATGGCCCTTTGGCACGGTCGCTAGGAACCTTTGGTGGGGAAAACAGTCCGGTGGTAGACCTTCGATTACCAAAACAGTCCGTTGGCACGGTCGCTAGGCACATTTGGCGAAAAACAACGCGTTGGCGAACCTTAGATGAACAAAACAACCCATTGACACTCAGTCGTTAGGCATCTTCAGTAGGAAAAGCAACCCGTTGGAAGACCTTCGGTCATTAAAACAGCCCATTGGCCTCATTGCTAGGTACCCTCGGTGGGCAAAACAGCCCTTTGGCACGGTCGCTAAGCACCCTTGGTGGGAAAAATATCCCGTTGGGCACCGTCGGTGGGAAAAACAGCCCGATGGGAACCTTAGGGGGGCCAAACAGCCCTTAACACGGTCGCTAGGCACCTTTGGTGGCCAAAACAACCTATTGGCATGGTCGCTAGGCATCCTCGCTAAAACAGCCCGTTGGCACAGTTGTTAGGCACCTTCGGTTGGAAGAATAGTCTGTTGGGCACCTTCGGTGGGCAAAATGGCCCGTTGGCACGGTCGCTAGGCACCTTTGGTGGGAAAAATAGTCTGATGGTAGACCTTCGGTTGCCAAAACAGTCTGTTGGCACAGTTGCTAGGCACATTTGGCGAAAAAAACAGCGCGTTGGCGCACCATCGATGAACAAAACAACCCATTGACACTCGGTCACTAGGCATCTTCAGTAGGAAAAACAACCCATTGGAAGACCTTTGGTCGGCAAAACAGGCCGTTGGCCTCTTTCTAGGTACCCTTGGTGGGTAAAACAGCCCTTCGGTACGGTCGCTAAGCACCTTCGGTGGGAAAAACATCTCGTTGGGCACTCTCGATGGGAAAAACAGCCTGTTGGGCACCTCAGGTGGGAAAAACAGTCTGTTGGACACCTTTGGTGGGGAAAACTACCTATTAGCGCGGTCGCTAGGCACTTTTGGTGGGCAAAACAACCAATTGGCATGGTCGCTAGGCACCCTTGATGTGGAAAACAGTACATTGACACGGTGGCTAGGCACCTTTGGTGGGAAAAACAATCCATTTGCACAGCCGATAAGCTCCTTCGAAGGGAAAAGCAGCCCGTTGGGCACCTTTGGTGGGCAAAACAACCTTTTGGCACTATCACATGGCACCTTTGGTGGGAAAAATAGCTCGTTGGCAAACCTTCGGTGGGAAAACAGTCCTTTGGCATGGTCGCTAGGCATATCTGTGGTTAAAACAACCCATTGCGTACCTTTGGTGGGTAAAACAACCAGTTGGCACAGTTGCTAGGCTCCGTCGATGGGTAAAATAACATGTTGGGACGGTAGCTAGGCACCTTCGGTGTGTAAAACAGCCCGTTGGCACAGTTGCCCTTTGGTGGGCAAAATAGCGCATTGACACGGTCGTTAGGCACCTTCGGTGAGTGAAACAACCCATTGACACTATTGCTAGGTGCCCTCGGTGGGCAAAACAGCCCATTGAAGTAGTGGTTAGGTACCTTCGGTGGAAAAAACAGCCCATTGAGCACCTTTGATGGGCAAAACAGCCCTTGACACGGTCTCTAGGCACCTTCGGTGGCCAAAACAGCTTGTTGGCATTGTCGTTAGGCACCCTTGGTGGGAAAATAGCTCGTTGGCACGTGGCTAGGTGCCTTTGGTGGGAAGAACAACCCGTTGGTTACCTTCGGTGGGCAAAATAGCATATTGGCACAGTCGCTAGGCACTTTGGTGGGAAAAATAGTCCGTTGGCAGATCTTTGGTGACTAAAACAGTCCATTGGCATGGTCGCTAGGCACATTTGGTGAAAAAACAGTCCGTTGGCATGGTCGCTAGGCACATTTGAACAAAACAACCTATTGACACAATGGCTAGGCATCTTCAGTGGGAAAAGCAGCCTGTTGGCAGACCTTTTTTCGATAAAATCATCCGTTGGTACGATCATTAGGCATCTTCGGTGGGAAAAACAACCCTTTGGCATGGTCGCTAAACATCTTCGGTGGGAAAAACAACCCGTTGGTAGACCTTCAGTCGGTAAAACAGCCCGTTGGCCTAGCAACTAGGCACCCTCGGTAGCCAAAACAACCCGTCAGCACGATCACCAAGCACCTTCAGTGGGAAAAACATCCCGTTGGGTACCCTTGGTGGGAAAAACAGCCCTTTAGGCACCTTCGGTGGGAAAAACAGCTCGTGGGACACCTTTGGTGGGGAAAATTGCCCATTGGCATAGTCGCTAGGCACTTTCAGTGGGCAAAACAATTAGTTGGCATGGTCTCTGGGCACCCTTGGTGTGCAAAACAGTTTGTTGACATAGAGGCTAGGCACCTTCGGCGGGAAAAACAATCTGTTTGCACAGCTGATAAGCCCCTTCTGAGGGAAAAACAGCCCGTTGGGCACCTTCGGTGGGCAAAACAACCCTTTGACATGGTTGCTGGGCACCTTCAGTGGGAAAAATAGCTCGTTGGCACACCTTTGGTGGGAAAACAGTCCTTTGGCACTATTGCTAGGCATATCTGTGGGCAAAACAACCCGTTGTACACCTTTGGTGGGTAAAACAGCTAGTTGGCACGGTCGCTAGGCACCTTCGGTGGGTAAAACAACACGTTGTGTCACAGACTTGGTCTGTCACCAACGAACCACGCGACAGTTAGTTGTATTTCTCGCAACTAAGTCAGCCTTCTCCATCGAATGCTAGAAACAAAGCTAGCACACGTTAGCAAAGATGTGTGATAAAACAAGAACAATAATGAGGAAACTTGGAGAATGTTTATATTGAATAAGAAAGCTTTACAAAGCAAGAACACTTTAAGCTCTCTATCTCTCTATGCCTCTAGGCATCTTACAAATGAAGTCCCTTGGCTATTTATAGCCTTACACCTCCTCAATTGATGGCTAGGATCTATTTGATCCAAGGGCTCACAATGGCCTTCTAGAATTCTCTACGGCTATCTACATATTCAAGAATACTCTACAAATATCTTCAAGGTTCTATAGTCTTCCACCCATCTCTACCATATCTTGAATATGGTAGAACTGTGTGGAATCTTCTAAAGGAGTCATTAGTTATTGTCTCGTGGCAATCTCAAATGGACTAGCTCCTGTTGACTCACTCTTTTGCAAATTATATGAAAATTGGGCAATATCAAGCAACTTAACCCAATCAAGCTAGTTAGCACTCGCATAATGCCTCAAAAATAACTCCAACAATGCATTCACCCTCTCAGTTTGGCCATTGGTTGGAGGATGAAAGCTTATAGAGAAGTTGAGCTCGGACCCCAATAGCTTTAATAGCTCCATCCAAAACCTCCAGTGAAGCGAGTGTCTCAATCACTCACAATTGTCCTCAGTATGCCCCAATACTTCACCACATGACGGAAGAATAGGCGTACTGCATCTGCAGCTGTAAATTTTGTAGGCATGGGGATTAACACTTCATACTTGCTAAACCGATCTACCACCACCATAATATTGCTACATCCATCAAACTTTGGCAGACATGTGATGAAATCCATGGAGATACCCTCCCAAGGATTCTCTGGAATAGGCAATGGTTCTAGCAAACCCGCTTTATTGTGTTGATCCACTTTGTCTTACTGACACATAAGACAAGTCTTTACATAAAGATCAATATCATCACTCATTTAGGGCTAATAGTAAGCACGCACTATAAGTGCCAACATGCGATGTACACCAGGATGTCCCGCCCATTTGGAGTCATGGCAATTCTTGATGATTTCTTTCCTCAACCCTTGCCACTTTGGCATGTACACTCGATCACTTTTAGTAGTAAGCACCCCATACTTAAGCCAAAATTGGCTTGTCTTCCCCCGATTTGCCAACTCTATCAAACTCTTTGCTTGTGGGTCATGCTCTAGTCCCTCCTTGATTCGATCCACCAAAGGGAAACTCGGACTTGTGACGGCAGCTAGCTCGGCCTTTCTACTGAGTGCATCGACCACCACATTTGCATTGCCTGGCTTGCACTCCATCATAAAATTGAACTCTGTCAAGAAAGCTTGCCACCTAGCTTGCTTCTGCGTCAACTTCTTTTGGTTGAGGAAATAGCTTGTGGCCACGTTGTCGGTCCTAACCATGAACTTGGACCCCAATAAGTAATGCCTCCAAGTTCACAAGCAATGTACCACTGCGGTCATCTCCTTCTCTTGGACGGTATAGCAGCGCTCGGTATCATTTAGCTTACGACTCTCGTAAGCTATCGGATGTCCATCCTACATCAAAACACCTCCAATTGCAAAATCAGAAGCATCAGTATGTACCTCATATACCTTGGTGTGATCGGGAAGGGCCAACATTAGTTCCTCCATCATTGCTTGCTTCAAGGCTTCGAATGCTCCTTAACATTTAGCATCCCACACCCAAGCTCTATTCTTCTTCAATAAATCAGTGAGGGGAGATGCGAGGGAGGAATATCCTTTGATGAAATTACGGTAGTGGTTGACGAGGCCAAGAAAGGAACGTAGCTCGGACACCTTCCTTGGTGGCTCCTAATCATAGATGACTTGCACCTTGGACTTGTCCATCCTCAATTCCCTCCTCCCATAATGTTCCCCAAAAACATCACCTCATGTTGAGCAAAAGAACATTTCTCCTTCTTCACATATAGCTCGTTTTCCCTTAAGACTTGGAAAACTTGCCATAAGTGCATAAGATGTTCCTTCAACGTTTTGCTATACACCATAATATCATCCAAGTATACCATAAAAAATTTATCCAAAAAAGGTTGCAAAACTTGATTCATAAGGGTGCAGAAAGTGGCAGGTGCATTTGTGAGTCCAAAGGGCATAACTAAAAATTCAAAGGAACCGTACCTCATCACATATGTCATCTTTGGCTCATCTCCCTCTGCAATCCTCACTTGATAATAGTCCGATCTCAAATCAAGCTTGGTGAACCACCTTGCTTCCCCAAGTTGATCGAACAAGTCGGCAATCAATGGGATGTGATACTTGTTCTTCACGGTGATTTTGTTAAGCACCCTATAATCAATACACAATCAGAGTGACCCATCATGCTTCATTTGAAAAAGCACAGGAGCACCATATGGAGCCTTCGATGGTTGGATATATCCCGCATCCAACAACTCCTTAAGATGCCTCCTCAATTCCTCAAGCTCGGGAGGCGCCATTCGATAGGGTACCGTCGAGGGTGGATTTGCACTTTGCACTAACTCGATCTTATGAGCCACCTCTCACTTTGGTGGGAGCCTCTTCAGTAACTCCGCAGGCATCACATCCTTAAACTCCTCAAGGACGTGGGTTATCTCCTTGGGTAGATCTTGCGATAAGGCTTAGTCCTTCTTGTCGAGTGCTAACAAGAATGTGGGTTGCGCCTTTTTAACACCTTTGGTAAGTTGCATGAACGAGAGTTGCTTGGCTTATAGATTTGACTCTCATGACAAAGGGACCATGCACATATTACCCTCCTCCAATATACACATAGTATCGGCAAAAGGAATCGGCACGACCTTGACATAATCCATGAACTCCATACCAAGCACAATTGGATAATCATCCATAGCAATAAATGAAAAGTCCACAAGGCCAGACCACTCACCTAGGCATACTTTGACACCACGAGCAACTCCGAAGGTAGACTTTGGCTCTGAATTTACCGCTTTGATCCACCTTTGCTCCTTGCAAAATTTGAGGCCCAACCGATTAGCTTCCTTAACTTCGAGGAAGTTATGAGTAGCACCAGTGTCTACTAGAGCTTTCACGGCATTGTCTCCCATCTTAAGTTCCACGAACAAATATCCCTTCCTCTCAAACTTGGGCACCTCCACTTTGGCTTTGATAGCATTTAAGATTTGCAAAGACCCCATCTTGGTCTCCTCGGAATGTCATTGTTCCTCTCTTTCCTCTATTAATGCAGAGAACTTACTCTTCTTTGGGCATTCTCTAGCCCTATGTGGTCCCTTCCAAAAGAAGCATTTCATCGGACCTTTTCCCCATTTATCCTCCCTATGGCTGCCCTTCTTATGCTTGCCATGTTTGTGAGAACCCTCTTTGCTCAGATGGTTATCCCCCCCACTCTTTCCTTTGCCACCCTTGTCTTTGTGAGACTTGGGCTTCTTGGGCTTCTTGAATTCAATAAGAGACTCAGCAATGGAAATAGCAGTAGAGAGATCTTGGGCACCATGCCTTTAAATCTCTAATTTCAACCAATTTTGTAAACCATCCACAAAAGCAAAGAGTGCTTCCTTACCTAGATAGTCGGGGATCTCTAAAAGCACCTCGGAAAATTGCTTAACGTAGTCCTGTATGCTCCCCTTTTGTGTGATACACCACAGCTTAGCTCTTGCCCCCAACTTGGCATTCTCGGGATAGAACTGCCTTTTGAGTTCCTTCTTGAACTCATCCCAAGTATCGATGGTGCAGGTACCCTTCTCGATGTCACCATGCCTTCTCCTCCACCATACCATTGCGGTATCCTTAAGGTAGAGAGTGGTGGTGTCAATCTTCTTGGGATCCTCTATGACACCAAGTGCTTTAAACTAATGCTCCAAGCTCCAAAAGAAGTTATCTACCTCCTTCGCGTTCCTAGTCCCTTTATAAGCCTTTGGTTTTGGAACGTCGACCCGCGAAGGAGTAGTGACCATTCTTGGTGCAGCATTGCTTCCCCTTTCAGCAATTACCCTCTTGCAAAGGACTAGCTGATCCACAATCTTTGCAAGTTGTAACATCCCCTCACCAATTGGAAAGGGTATTTTGGTCATTTTGGAATAGGTTAGGATTATTGAAAGTGTTTTTAACATATTCATGCATTCATATATGCACATGAATAGCCAATAGTGAATTTTTGCACATGTGAATGTTTGTACATGCATT
>JAOQMS010042674.1:0-13251 GCA_027563885.1 Erythroxylum longipes
ATTATTTATACAACAATTAATAGTTTATTAAATCAATGAATTTTTTAGTCATTTTATCTCTTTTCAGCAACCGCAACTGCACTTGCCAAACGCCTATTTTCACGTTTTAACAGTTACCAAAACAACAATTCCAAACACAGAAGCATTTATTGAAAATAAGTACTTGTCATTTTAGCAGGTTGATTTCAGTAAGTTACCAACCCCTACCGCTCTCCTAGACTAATCCTAGACCTATTCAAAAGCAAGTACGTTGACACCTTTACCAAGCATACTAAAACGTTCCTTTGACTAAGTCCAAGTCTGCTCTTCCAACTCTTTAAATCCAATAACGTTGCATGCAACGAAAGGCTTGGCCAATAACACTATCACTGCCTCCGACACCACCACTACTACCATCTCCCCCAATACCAATAGTCGTAGAACCACCACCTACCTCTACTCCGCTGGGCACCGACGTAGAAGCTGAAGACACCGACTTTGGTATTCTCCTCTTCTTTTTCTCGTACGGTAACCCTCTAGCTTTAGCTTGCCCTTCTCTTACTTCCCTCAAGTAAATCATCACCGCTCTTGCCCCGAAAGGGTTCGATTCAGGCCGTCCAATGAGCGCGTCAAGGCTACCCTAGGCTTGTTTGAGTGGACATGCGAATGGGGCTGGAGGAGTTGGGTAGCCAAAATAAGGGCAACCTACAATATGAACTTTGGTCTTGCCAAATTGATCCAAATACTTCAAGAATTCTATCACGTACGTGTTCTCCGCTACAACGGGCTAGAGTCAATGGAGGCTTGTGGATTTTCCAATACTGTAAGAAAGTATTCCAGTCTCGGCTCTTTTGTGACTCGTATGGACTCAGTGGAGCTGGAGATGAGCCCTACAGTTGTGCTTGTGGTGGGGCTGATGCTGTCGTTGATGGACCGAGTTCCCCGCTACTTTGAAACGCTACACCACCACCACCCCCAGCTCCTCCTCCAGATGTGACTCCATGTACACAACTAACTAATCAACAGTGTGTTCAATCGTGAACTTCACCAATTTGGGAATGAAATGAGGAAGTTGGAACCCTTTTTTTGTGGTTTGAATAGTTGAACTCTATGCTATATAAATAAGGCAATCTACTGATCTAGTTCGTTCTTTGGAAAGTTGGAAGAGAAAAGAACGACGTGGTTGGTGTTGATCATTGTGGATCTTTTCACGTGAAAGAGATTATGGGAAGAGTACAGAGGTCTGTCTAATTAAAATATCGTTTCTGCTTAAAAATTTTAAGCACTCATTCACTCATCAATTAAAACTAGTGTAACGAGTATAACTGTCACACGTGAGACTTTTTTATTTTTTACTTTTTTATTTTAATTTTAACTATACAACTATTACTTTAATAAAAAATTATATTAAAATTTAATTTTATTATTACTTTGATAAAAATTAAATTAAATTATAATTTTATTATTACTAATTAAAAATTAAATTAAATTTTAATTTTAATTGTAATTATGTTTTTATTAATTTTAATTTTTTATAAAATTAATAATAACGTAATTATAATTATAATTATAATTAAATTATAATTTTATTATTTTTCCAAATTTTGTTTTTGTTTTTGTTTTTGTTTTTTAAATAAAAATAAAACAAAAATAAAAAAAGCAAAATTTGAAAAAATTGCCAATTTTGGTTTTTTATTATTTTAATTTTAATTTTTAAGATAAAATTTTAAATTTTAAAAATTGATTAATTTACTAAAATTGTTTAATTAATTTATAAAGTATAGAAAATATTAAATTAAACTAAAAATCGATTAATGTTATTGTTGTTGTTGTTGTTGTTGTTGTTGTTATTATTATTATTATTATTATTATTATTATTATTATTATTATATTAGCACTCATGCATATTAATGCAATATTAAAAGTATTGTATATTTACGATAAAATTTTTTCGAGATTTAAGAGATAGACTTAAAGATTCGTTTTTTTGGTAAGAACTTTTATTAGTTTTCATTTGTTTCTTTGGAGATTTTGTACCGGATTGTTGTTTTGTTTCGATAAATGAGAATACTGGTATTGTTGCGCATTACTGGAAAAGATTGGTTAAAGGCGCATTTTGATTTACCAGTTATATGAGGCTGTTTAACTTGTTCTTACTTGTATGTTTAGTATGTATTGGTATTATAGATGAACTAAAAGTCCAATGTTAGCCATGCTTGAATCTTTGGAATTCAAAGAAAAAGACATTGGATGCAAGTCTATTTTGGATTAGTTGTCAGGAGTGTGGTGTAATGGGATGCATTCCTGCATTGTGTGATTTTAATTTTGTTAATGGAATTATATGCTTGAGAGTTCAATATGTTTCTCTATAAATATAGGCACCATCACTGTGAAAATTTCTTTTTCTTTCCTCCCTATTTGTATCCCCTGATTTAATAACGCGAGGAGCTTTTGATGGCTAATAGTGAACGATCTTCATTGTACTTTAATTCATTTTGCTGGATGCCTAAAATAATAACTTGTAGTTTATAACAGATTTTGGAACATGATGGCAGTATCGACATTATGGTAGCAGTAAGAGGTAGGCAAGAGTCTCCAAAACGTTGGATATAGGTGGTAGCATATGGTGATCCATGGTACTTTTAATTTTTTTTATACTCTATTGACCTGGCTTTCCAGATTCTGAAGAAACTAGTAGTAACTTTCTAATCTGTTTATTTGGTCAATAACTTAGCACAAAGTGCTGTTAGGATTAACTAGACAAATCATTTGTAAGATTGACTATCCTAGTTTTTTGCAAAATTGCTATGAGCTGAAATCATAGTCCCCTTTTTATCTCGTTCTCTTTTGCTTTCAAAATGTTGAATTACTATGTATATATTGAGCCATGCTTGTTTGATTATGGTTAAGGACTACAATTTAGAATTGGCTTGAATACTCTTTGTTTTGTGTGACCAATAATGATGGTTATGATCTTTGAAATTATTGTTTATTAGCAGCTGTTGGTTTGAAAATTTGATACCTACATTGATCTTTCATCCTCCTTGTTTGTTCTGATCTCTAAACATATGCTTAGGTTTGGTTAATGGTTGTTCTTCTACCAATAATTGGGCTTCTGATGTGTATGCTACCAGCTCCCGTTAAACAAGGAGTCAAGTACAATTTATCCTTTTTTCCAATTGGAAAAGACTTGTCTTTAAGTTGATGCGCAGAACTTAGATTTCAAGTTTCTTGCCTAATTGGTTGTCAAGTTTAAATAGTGAAGAACACAATATCTGTCTCCTTGAAGATTCCCGTTCTTGAAAAGAGTATTACTCTTCGTAAAATGGACTTAGTAAATTATGACTAATAAGAAGTTTGTTGACAAGATGGCTGTGGTTAGTTTTAGAACTTTATTGATGAGACATTAAATGAGTTATATGAGAAATCTTCTACCAACAGCTGCCAATTTCCATAACAATTCAATGAAAAGGAAAATGTTACTAGAGTTCTTAAAATTTAAAGCTGTATGTTCATGAATGGTTGATTTGGCAGTAGTTATTTTCACCTCAAAATAAGTAAATTAGTAAGCTTTAACTTAGTATTTTGTAGCATGAATTTATTCTGTGAGAGTGTTCAAATGGTTAGTGATAAATATCTTACTTAATTTCTTTAGTTTTAATTCATTTCCTGTACTTAGTTTGGGTTAAAGCTTTGTGTTCAAGGATGGTTAATTTTGCAGTAGTTATTTTCACCCAGAATTAGTAGTAGTAGTAGTAATAATAATAATAATAATAATATTTTGATTTTTTTGTTAGTTATTATTTTGTCATTCAAATTTTATATTTTCAAACTAAACATTGACATAGAAATTCTTTAACAGTAAACCAAACAAAGTAATACCCGTTATATTATATTCTTCATTTTTTTTATTCTTAAGAATAATTATTCTATTCCTTATCTATTTCAGTCCTTGATTCAGGAATGGAGATACTGCCATAAAAGCTTATGTTTCTGTTAATCTATTTCATGGTGAGAATCAAGTGGTTGCACAATTTCAAGAAATTCCTCTTGATCTTCGCATGATTGAAGTTTACTCCAATTCAGAAGTAAGTTGTGAGATCAGGAATCAATCTTATATAAAGAAAATATATTAAATTAGTAAGTATAATGCTTTGCGTAAATAAATTTCAATTTTATAATATTTCATAACATTTTTAGTTGATTTATAACATCAACACCACTTCCGATCCCATTCCTCAGTTGGACAAGGTACTTTCTACCTTTTGCTCCATCTGCCTTGTTACGCTTGATGTTGGTCTTCGTCATGTAGTTGGTCGAAAAATAAGAGAAATTCAACAAAGACTAGATGACATTGCAACTGATACAATGCATGGAATGTTTCTAACTTCTTCATGATCACCACTGTGGCAATGTTAAGACTCATCCTTAAGATGTTTGTATGCTTAAAACAGAAAGTGTTAACTGAAATGCGCATGTATGTTGGTGGAGTTAATTTGTCCTTGTGTCTGAACCAACGACTAATTTGAGTATCTTTTCTTTAGATATGAATTCAGGAATAACATACATAAATTTATTATTCGACAATCCTTTGGTTAAACACATCCTCTCTTGTGCAGCTTGATGATCGTGCCCTTGATGCCGTTATAAACAAGCTTTTCAAAAATTATAAAAATTGGTGCAGATTTCTAGGACGAAAACACAGTTTGCGGTGAGTGATAGTTTCTGCATTTATACTGCTTGTTGAATCTTTGGATCTGTTCACATGCATATAGTTCGTCATGCCGAAATCCACAAATTTTGCTTTCCTCAATCTCAGCAAGAAACTCACCAGAGAAAGATACTTTAGTGTTCGCTTCATGCCAGAATGTCTGTTAAATCTTCCACAATGTATGTACAAATAATTTCATCATAATGATTTAATTGCTAATAATGACGTCTTTGTCCATTCAGATGGCATACGAACTCCATGGCCTGTTGGCTGGAAATGTCCGCATTGTTACCGGAGAAAATATTAAGCCCTCCGATGGTGAGATGATGAGGCCTTTCTGAGGAAGGTTGTAACTCCTATTTATCGTGTAATTCAGAAGATATGTTTTCTCTATTATATGCACACAATTGTTGCACTTAAGAGCTTCTGTTATGCTCATGGATATTATGCCCTCCTAAATACCTCGTAGCTGTGGTGGTATATCTCATTCTTAATACATTCATGGCTGCTTTGTTTATCTTTCCAATGTTTCAGAGGTGGATTGAAAACTCAGACTGGCTTATCCTCAAATTCCTTTTATGGTGATCACAGGTATAAGAGGGTAGATCAGATTCTATTAAGACACTCTGTTCTTAGATTTCTCTAGTTCTCTGTTTTTCTTCCCTCCTGCTGTCCTCTGCTTTCCTATCTAAAAGTATTCTATGACCAATTAACACCTTCAGTTAAATCAATTGACACCGTCATTCTTCTCTCTTTGCTCGTATCATTACCTTAAAAATGCCAGAACATTTTAGGACATTAAAGGCCTAGAGCCAACATGGTTAACTATCTTCCTTTTTTTTTTTTTGTCTCGTTGATTTGAGTTCTATGCTGCAATTTCTGCTAAAACTACTGCCTAGTTCTCTTCAATCTTTAGATTACAGAAAGGATTTTCAACATTTCTCACGATATCTTATTTGGATACGTACAAAGCTTTTCCATTCTTAATAACCATCTGAAAGTTAAGAAATGTTAATTTTCTATCAACAGCCAAGCGTATAAATTGGAAGAGGAATGCACGAAAGTCAATTTGCACTCCTGAAGTGAGTTTAACAAAGTTTATACATGTGAGTTCTTTTTGTTACGTGGTTTAAACATGTTCTTCTGATTTCAGGTACACTATCGGCCCAAGCCCTTCGCTTCCAACACAGATTTCCGTTTTTATTCAAGTCGGGTCGCACCGCGAGCTTATCCGATCGAGTCGCCATTCGGATCCACCACAATTTCAAGACAAAATAATAACAAATCTTCCCCTTGGCTTGAATTCTCTTCTTCAACAAGAAAATTATCACTCTGTCTTGTACACAGCCCTCGCAAGGGCACTACTTAGTACTGCACACACCAATCAAGTCTAGGCAATGCCTAAACTTGTTAACTGGGACTGCCTTGGCCATCATATCAATTGGATGATCATGTATAGACACTTTCTTTACATCAACCACACCTTGTGATATAATGTCCCGAATAAAATGATGCCTGACATCAATATGCTTTGTATGCTCATGGTAGATCTGGTTTTTGGTAAGATGTATGACATTCTGGCTATCACAAAACACTAAAGTCTTATTCTGAACCAAACCAAGATCACTTACCAGACCTTGTAACCAAATACTTCCTTCACTGCTTCTGTAATAGCCATATATTTGGCCTCTGTGGTAGACAATGCAACAATAGCTTGCAAAGTCACCTTCTAACTAATGGCACTTCCAGAAAGAGTAAAAACATAACCTTTCAGCGATCTCCTCTTATCTAAGTCCCCTGCATAGTCTGAATCAACATAACCAACAACTGAACTGCACAAGTTGGCCTTATCAAAAGTCAAACCAATATCTGCAGTACCCTTTAGATATCTCAAAATCCATTTCACAGCCTGCCAATGTTCCTTTCCAGGAGATGCCATGTATCTACTCACAACACTGACCGCATGTGAAATATCAGGATGAGTGCAAATCATAGCATACATAATACTACCCACAGCACTCGAATATGGAACACTCAACATATGTTCCATCTCCTTATCTGTCTTCGGCGAGAAGTCTGCAGACAATCTGAAATGGGAAGCAAGCGGGACAGATACAGGCTTGGCATCTGTCATATGAAACCTTTGAAGGATTTTCTCAACATAGGACCGTTGAGATAGCATAAGTTTCCCAACATTTCTATCCCGTGCTATTTCCATCCCTAAAATCTTCTTTGCTGCACCTAAATCCTTCATTTCAAACTCTTTACCTAACTGCTTCTTCAACAAAACAATTTTTGACATGCTTTTAGCAGCAATAAGCATGTCATCCACATACAACAACAAATACATAAGAGAATCATCTGTAAGCTTCTTATGGTACACACAACTATCATATGCACTTCGTGTAAAGCCATTATGAATCATGAAAGTATCAAACCTCTTATACCACTGCCTAGGGGACTGTTTCAAACCATACAAGGATTTCTAAAGCAAACAAACATGATTTTCCATACCTGGAGCGACAAACCCATCAGGCTGACTCATATAAATCTGCTCCTCTAACTCACCATGCAGGAATGCAGTTTTCACATCTAACTGCTCAAGCTCTAAGTCGTGAAGAGCCACCATAGCTAACAAAACCCTAATAGAACTGTGTTTCACGACTGGAGAGAACACTTCATTATAATCTATCCCTTCCCTCTGAGTAAAACCCTTAGCCACTAATCTTGCCTTGTGTCTAGGTGCTTCAACCCTTGAATTGCTCTCTTTCCTTTTGAAAACCCATTTGCAGCCTACTACCTTCTGTCCCTTTGGCAATGGAACAAGCTTCCAAGTCTGATTCTTGTGAAGAGACTCAATTTCTTCACCCATAGCACCAATCCATTTATCTGCGTCTGAACTTGAAATAGCTTCTTTATAGCTGTTAGGCTCCTACACATCAACTATCTCTGCAACTGACAAAACAAAAGCCACAAGGTTTGCATATCCAACAAGATTTCCATTAGCTACATTTGCATACCTTTGTGGTGGTCTGATCTGTCTCCTCTCTCTGCCTGTTGCAATGCTATATGGTTGCTGTTGCTCAGGTGCATCATGAACATCAACATCTTGCACCTCCTCCACTCTTAAATTACTGGACTGAGCTAGTAGAGTTTCAATCTCAAGCTCCATTCGATCTCTAACACCGTGATTTGATCCTGCTATTGTCTTCTCCTTTTGACTATCTAGTGAGGCAGACTCATTGAATATCACATCCCTGCTAATAATAAAACCTGGAGAATTCTGATCTGTGCACCAAAACCTGTAACCTTTCACTCCAGATGCATATCCTAGAAATATGCATTCCTTTGCCCTCGACTCAAGCTTACCATCTCTCACATGAACATATGCAGGACAACCAAATACTCTCAAATGAGAGTAATCAGCAGGTGAACCGGACCATACCTTAAAAGGAGTTTTGAACTTAAAAGCTATAGATGGAGATCTGTTTACCAAATAGCAAGCTATATTGATTGCTTCAGCCCAAAAATCTTTGCTCAGACCTGAATGTGATAGCATGCTTCGTGCTCGATCACAAAGCGTTCTGTTCATCCGTTCTGCAACACCATTCTGTTGTGGTGTTCCTACACAAGTGCAGTGTCTCACTATGCCATCTTTGCTGCAGAAGTCATTGAACTCGAAATTGCAAAATTCCAACCCATTGTTGGTGTGAAGACGCTTTACTTTTCTTTTTGTCTGCCTTTCAACCATCGTCTTCCACTTAACAAATGTTGGAAAAGCCTCGTCTTTGCTTTTAAGGAAATACACCCATACCATTCTAGAGTAATCATCAATCAAAGTCGTAAAGTACCTGGCACCACTCTTTGAAGGAATTCTGTTCGGACCCTACAAATCTGAATGTATGTAATCCAGTTTATCATTGGTCTTGTGCATTGCCTTCTTGCTGAACTTCACCCTAGTCTGTTTGCCAAACACACAATGCTCACAGAAGTCTAAGACTTCATTTTTGTACCCGTCCAGCAAATTTTGCTTGCTTAAAACAGACAATCCCTTGTCACTCATGTGACCAAGACGTAAATGCCACAGTTGAGACTGATTCTGATCGCTACTTCCTAAAACTATAGCGGCTTCCCCTTCAACCACACTGCCCTGAAGCAAATACAATCTGGATTCCAGCTTACCCTTCATAAGCACCATAGAGCCTTTGCACACTTTAAGAGTTCCATTTTCTGAATGGAACTTAAAACCTTGATCATCTAGAGTCGAAAGAGAAATCAGATTCCTCTTCATCTGAGGAACATGCCAACACTCAATGCTTCTAACAACACCATCAAACATTCTTAATCTGATGTAGCCAATCCCCTCTACTGGTAATGGATTATTATTACACAAATAGACAGTCCCACTCATCTGTTTGTATGTAGCAAACCATTGCTTGTGAAGACACATATGGAAAGTTGCACCAGAATCAAGAACCCAGGAATTTTGCCCATGACTTGAACTCACGGACAACACCTCTCCTGAACTTTCACTATCATCAGAACCACTAGCATCAACAATATTAGTAGAATTCTCCTCCTTCTACCTCCCATTCTTCTCTTTCAACTTAGGACAGTCTCTCCTAAAGTGACCCTGCTCTCCGCACTCGAAACAGTTTAGCTTCTTTGCTGTCAACTTCGATCTAGCCTTAAACTTCTTCTTAGAAGAATCTTTTGTCCGTGTTCTTCCCCTACTCACCAAACTCTCAGCTTCTGCCCTGTTTTTTGGAAAGTTCTTTTTCAACTCTTTAGACTTCAAAGCATTACTGACGTCATCCAGTGAAATACTATCTTTCTCATACAACAGTGTATCAACAAATGTCTCATAGGATGGTGGTAATGAGCATAACACAATCAAGGCTTGATCCTCATTATCAATTACGATATCTATATTCTTAAGGTCCATAATTATCGAATTGAACTCGTCAAGATGAGATTTAATAGGTGTACCTTCATTCATTCGGAGATTATACAGCCTCTTTTTCAGGTAGAGGCAGTTTGTCAATGATTTCGCGGAATACAGTTCCTCCATCTTCTTCCATGCCTTCCCTGCAGAATCTTTAGCAGCGATCTCGCAAAGGACGCTGTTAGTAACACTCATGAAAATCACACTTAACGCCCTCTCCTTCAAATCTGACTTCTCCGATTCCTTCATACCTTCGGAAAAATCTTCATCAATCGCCTTCCATAACCCTTGTAAAATCAGGGACGATCTCATCCTAATCTTCCAAAGACTGAAACTAGATCCCCCATCAAACTTCTCTACTTCGTACTTTGCAGAAGATGAAGACGCCATCTTAACCCTAGATTATGCGCAGAGAACCCCAAGCTCTGATACCAATTGTTATATTTCACGCACACAATCACACAATGAAAGTAGCGAAAGTAAAGAAAGAACGACACAAAGATTTAACGAGGTTCGGCTAATTAAGCCTACGTCCTCGGGCAAGAGCAGAAAGAGTATTTTCACTATGAAGAAAAACGATACAGATAGATCCCCTTTTACAACCAGGTCTTTATTTCCCTTACAGAAAACATATCAATATTGGGCTTCGGGCTTGGGCCTATCGGCCCAAGCCTTCCAACATAGATTTCCGTTTTTATCCAAGTTGGGTTGCACCGCGAGCTTATCGGATCGAGTCGCCATTCGGATCCACCACAATTTCAAGACAAAATAATAACAGTGGACTCTCCTGACTCTGCCTATAATTTATGAACTTCGTCTTTTTGGTATCTATCATGATTGGTGTGAATCATTTAGCACCTACCCTAGATCTTATGATCTTCTTTATGCGGACCATCTTTTCTCCAAAGTTAAAAAGAGGTTTGTACTTGAAATATATTATCAATTTCTGTTTCTAGCATTGGCAGCACGACACATTATACGATTTCTGTATCAAATGATGCCTAACATTCAAATGGTTGATGGCTCTCGTAGGTGTAACTTAGTTATTGTGGTTGTGGAGATTGATCGGATTCTCAGGCCAGAAGGAAAGCTGATTGTTCATGACAATGTTGAGACAATTAATGAGCTGGAGAACTTGGTGAGGTCTATGCAATGGGAGATCCGGCTAACCTATTTCAAGGACAAAGAGGGATTGCTCTGCGTGCAAAAGTCCATTTGGCGTCCCAAAGAGTGGGAAACAATTAAATATGCTATTGCTAAAACATGACTACAATGGCCATTTTATTGAGGTTTGCCTTACCATGAGATTAGATTTCCTTACCTTGAAAAGTTGCTACCCGCAGTTCGTGATAAGTGTATTTCCACATTAGCTGATGTACCATGCCAAGTAGGTTCTTTTTTTCTTTTTCTTTATTTCTTCATCTTGGGCTTAGCATCATAGTTTCCAGTATTAGTTGGTAATATTATTTATTATCCAAGAGTGAATTATATTCTTCAAGTCCATTGTCAAAATCTGAAAGAACAACCTCTGTTAAGTTCTCAAGGTATCATGTTTCTCCGAACATGTTTTGCTCTATTCTTAACGAAGAAAGCTTGTACTTTTTTTTTGAAACCTGCACCTTCTCTCAATGTTCCCCACCTTGCAAGATGCAGCAGTAATCGTGCAGGTTCTGTTTTGAGTATACAATGCCAGAATCCTGATGCCGGAGAAGCTTTATGTATCAGAATCATAATCTCGTGTTCTTAGTTCATGGCATTGTAATACATTTCATGTTTTTGCTTATTCAGAACTCCTTTGACTCCTTTCCTTGACACTTTATATAGAATTTCTACATGTTCTGTTGCTAGGTAGCAGTTTCCTGGTAGTGTTTAGTACTTGGAAAGTTCTATGAAAGGATTGACATGCCTGATTGAATGTGAGTTAGCATTACGATAATCTGGTGATATTCTGCAGAATTTGCAGGTTGTTTCTTATGATCCCAAGGAAATGTTTCAAATTGTTATTATCCAACAATTTGTTAATAATGACTTCCAAAACCCAAAAACAAACTTCAGACAATTTTTTAGATTTACGTTTACTCAATACATCAACACTTGATGTAATGCCAATTGAATCATGTCTATCAGTACTATGAATTTCTTATAGTATCTGTCCGTACCAGCCAAGAACCTATACATAACGGTGTGAAATACGGAAAAATATTGAATCAAATTTGTAAATTAAGAACAAATCAAGTGGTTAAATTGAAAAAGGTTCAAGAACTATTTAAAGGATGAAACTTTGGAGGGGTATACGATTTAGCAGCTCTTTTAGAATCGGTAAAGGGTGAAAGATGAACACAACTTGGACACAAAGTAAGTGGTTGCTCTTCCTGCCAAGTTGTAATTCTCTAGGAAGCAACACATATGTAGGAGTGATTCATCCTGATAAGGGCAAAGAAGCAAGAACAATATGAGGAGAATATGACAATTTTGTGTACATATAAAGCAAATTTTGTTTGTTTTTCATATTATGCACATTCTGCGGAGAATAAAACAGAACTTCAAATACTTCAGCAGAAACAGCACTTCAACTCTGCTCCAACCATAAGCTTGAAGATGATTCTGGTCTGTAATCTTCAGCAGCAACTTCGGATTCAAAATGTCTTACTTTCAATAAGTGAAGGCTTTGAAGATGAACAACATTTGCACTCTATAGGCTGAATGTATTTTCTGGAAATGAAAATTTATGATAGCAGTGTATGTATTTCAGTACATGAGAAATTTGAAACCTATGTTTGTAAAATCAAAATACATGTAACTATGAAGTCCCAGAGATGGATTCTGCACTTCTGTAGACTGATTGCACTCTCTGGAAATAGAAATTTATAGAAGTAATGGTTATGTTTCAGTGTTTGTGAAGTTTTGGAAAATCAGTGGTTGTAAAATCAGCAACTATGAAACTTCAAGAAAAATGGAACTTTTGCACTTTCAAATCTGCTTCATTCCACTCTTAGAAGTTTATTTTTTCTGCCACTCACCTCACACACACACGCAACAATACCACATCAACAGTAAATGCAAGCTGAAATTGTAAAAACAGATGAAAGGAAGAATGTGAAGTTTTTCATAAAAATGCTGCTACTGTTTCATTCATACGAAAGAGATGGTTTTTGAGCTTTTTCAATTAGCTCTTCACACCATTTTCTTGATTACATCCAATAGCTCAAAATGAAATGAAAAACCTGCTAATGTGTAAGATCTTGACAAGTTACATAACCTCATTGGTTCAGCTGAAACAAAAGAGAAAATGTTGGTTGATACACCAACAAAAAAGCTGACAATAGGATTTGTTTATGATAAAAGCTGCAGAAAATTAAAACAACCAAAAGATGCTTGAAAACAATGGGAATCAAAAGCTGATGCTCAAATTCATTTCTTCAAATGCCTATGTTACTTTGACTTTTCAATTCTTCAGTATGCTGACTTGTAAACTTCAATTGCTTCAGGTTTTGTAATTTGCTTCAGAAATTTTCCAGACTTCAATTACTCTGCTCTAAGTTTCTGCTGCTCTTGCTGCACTTCTTCGGATTCTTCATTTTCCTGGCATTCTTTGCATGCAACTTCAACCTTCTTG
>JAOQMS010042675.1:0-13251 GCA_027563885.1 Erythroxylum longipes
CAAAAGAAAATATAGAGGAAGAGTATCGTCTGTGATGACGTCACACACAGACGCAAATGAGAGGCAGACGCAAATGAGAGGTAGACGCAAATGAGAGGAAGACGCAAATGAGAGGTAGACGCAAATGAAAGGCAGACGCATATAAAGACAGACGATAGAAAGACAGACAATAGAAAGACAGACGATAGAAAGGCAGACGATAAAAAGACAGATGATAGAACACAGAAGATAAGTGGTCAACGCAGAAGAAGAAAGTTAACTACAGACGATAGAACACAGACGAAGAAAGTCAAAGACAGACGCAAGGGAATAAAGACCATAAGCAAAATCAGATGATAGACAAACCAAACACAGACGATACAAAGAAGTAGTTAAGAAGTTATGTTAATTGTCCCGAATCATGTCATATGCAAATTGGGGACTCACCAACGCTATCCTTCAACATATTTGGGCTAGATTGGAGATGAGCCTAAAAGGGGTTAGTTTGAATGCAAAGTATTTGTGTAAAATTTCTGGTATCCGAATACGATAGTCGAGCTCCGAAAACGGGGTCCGACATCAGCAGTCTAAAGATGTTGATGAGAGTGAAACATATCTTTATGCAGTAAGTGGTTGGGACCGTCGTGGAAGGATCTTCGGCTTAGGTTCGTTTGTGAACACATGTTATTCACAATCCTCCACATCTAGTACAGCAGTATCTAGTAGGGCGGTCTGCATCCAATAAAGTCCATGAGCTTCGAAGCATAGTATAGGTACTGACAACTCAGTTGCAACAGTCGATGAAGTACATAACCCAACTCCGTAATGAGATGGATGAGTTGAAGGAGAAGGGTAATACGTCATCGCAAACAGAGCATTTGCATTCACCAAATGAATAGTGTAGTTGTAGTCATTTTGTATGAATTAAATACTTATTGTTGTAGATAATATTTTTTATTATCAATAAGATAATTTTTACTTTATATCATCAATCAACTTTTTGTTTTAACAAATTAAATATAGAAACAAATTAAAATATTATCAATAGATAATTGATAACTTTATAAGTTATACATCAATCATAAGATTATTAAATAAAATTAAACCCAATGAAAATTAAAAAAACAATATCAGTAAATTTACCAACGGAAAAATAAAATTTGTCGGTAAAATGTGAATTTACCGATGGACCACCAAAATCTGTTGGTAAAATGTAGTGAATTTACCGATGGACCACTAAGATCCATTGGTAAAATTAGTCATGAATTTACCAATGCATTTGGGAAATCCGTCGGTAAAGTTACCGACGGAGGAGCCTTGTCGGTCACTGCATTTACCTGCCGAAACAAACTTTTCGTAGCTAAATTTACTGACATCACAAAAATATTCACCGCTAAATATAGCGACGAAACATAAAATATCTGTCGGTAAATTAGTGACGAAAAATTTGTATTCCGTCGCCAATCATTACCTACTGCCGTTTCTCCGACGACTCATTTTGTCAATAAATTCTATCGCTAACTTAGCTTGCCGATAGAAAACCTTCACATTGCGTCAGTAATTTTCGTCAATAAACCCCAATTTTCTTGTAGTGAAAGAAAGAAGCCTCTAAAAAAAGAAAAAATATCATGCATTTTAAAAAAATTCAAGGATGGTAATAAGGATTAGGTGAAAAGCATTTTGCATAGAGTAATAGCGATAACATCACCTCCTTCACTCAAAATTTCAAATAATTCTTGAAGTGTTCATCTTTCATCTACTCTTTTAGTTATTGATTTATAGTGTTAAACTTACTTTATCTAATAGAATAGAAAATCTTGTAGAAATTACCTATGTTCCTTTAAGGATTTCTATAAATGAAGGTAAAAATGAATTAAAGAAGAAGAATACAATTTTTTATGGATGTCAGAAATTTGGATATGTAAAATCTCAATCCCTCCAACATAAGTGATTAGGAAAAAAGAAATATTTATATATGAGATATCAAACATGCAATTTGTAACACTTGAAAATATTTAACCTAAATTCTCTTCTTAACGTAGATGATAAATTCATTTGTAATGAATTGATAGAATATTTAGAGATTTTACTAAAAGAAATAAATAAATCATTATCGAGATGTAAAGGTTTTCAAAGAAATAAAGGTTAATTTTCTTAAAGAAGACAATACAAGATTTAAAAGTGTGTTGAGCTAAATAATTTTAATAAAGAATGAAAATAATGAAAACAATTCTTGAGAGAGAAACTCTTGTTTCTCTTTTTTCCAACTGATAGTCTTTGTATGGCATTCAATGTTCTTCACCCTGAACTCTTCTCATTCAACGTTTTCTAATATTCCACCTATTTGTTGCTGCTCCTTTATTCTTAATTCCACTACTCTTTCACCCCTGCTTTCTGTTCATTCCACTTCTTGTTTAGTAATAGTAAGAAAACCCTGCTTCCCTCTAGGTCTATTACTTCCATTTTAAGAAAAATGATTGAATCCCCCAGTACTATAGCCCTTATAAAACACCTTGGTCTCTTTTCCTCCACTTCTCCTAGGGCCTAACTCATTTCCATAGCCTTATCTACTAGATCCATAAAAACCTCCTCTTCCTACTACAAATACCATATCCTTTAACACTCAAAACATAGATCCATATGCCTTTGATAGACAAAAAGTGTCTACTGCCCAAAATACTGAAACAACAAAGAAATCCCAGAGTTTGTTCTTGAATGACTCAAGGCTTTAACTCACTCCAGTTTTTCCCACCTGAAGGCAAGGATAAATAGATGGTCGTTGCTTCCTTGACAAGTACTTCAGGGCATCATGGCTAAATAAAAGTCTTCTTTGGTCAGATTCTTTTCAGATAAAATATAATACTTCCCTCCCCCCACCCCTCTGCCCCCAAATCATGCCCAAACTTGTAAAATATGGAAAATATTTGGATTAGTGAATGTTCTTATTTTAAATAAAGACAAATTTATTCTTAAGCTTACCTCTGACTTTGAGACACAAAGAGTATTAGACTTTTGTCCATGGAATTGTAACAAAAAATCAATTTTCCTTAATAAATGGCATCCTTGAGTACTATCTCATAATATTTTTTTTGAAAAGTAAGTAATAAATTCATTGAATGGGTGGAAATTATAGAGTGTATCAAGTTATATCTCCTAAAAGTGGAGCTTATACAATATTAAGGAAACTAAAATGTAGAATATGTCTAACAACAACAATTTCTATATGTTTAGTTGCATTTTTATATGATTGGAAATAAGTTGTTGATTAGCATTGATCTTGATTGTGATCCTTAGTTTGAGCCAAAATTGCTTCCAGTTGTATTCCTTGTACTATTTAGCTTTTCTAAATATTTTGGTATGTCTCATCCTCCAAATATAATGCACAAAGGTAGCAAAACCAGTTTTGAAAACCCTTTTTTCCTCTCTACTAGTCCATCTCAATTTTTTAGCCTAAGCTAAGCAATTCATCTAGCTAAGATTTTTGTCTTGTAGTTCAAAGATGTTAAGAAATGCACTCCGTAGTTGTCGAGTATGAAGACTCTTGAAGAACATGTGGTCTACCATTTAAGTTTCTCTAGAGCATAAAGAACAATTTAGATTTGGAATTTCAAACTTATTACTATCTCTAGTTCCTAATTTCTGTAGTGTTGTTAACTATAAGATGAAAGCATAAGTTGGAGTAATACTTGATCCTCATATCATCTTGTGAAGAGGAAACTTGACAATAGGGCCTAGCAATAATTGTTTACAGGATTAAATTGTAAATTTGTGAGACTTATGAAGCTCCAATTTCATTTCATCTTCCAGCATCTAATTTGGAGAATTTGAAGGTCGTTGCTTAACAACTAGTCTGATTCCTCTACAAATATGAAAAGTCCAATGCCAATTATTGTTCCCAATTAATGCATGCACTTTAGTACCTTTAAGGAAAGATCCTCTTAAAGATGAAAAGAGTTGAGCATTATATTAAGGCCCTAAGTCATGTTAATTGTCAAACCAAAATGTTGTGCTTTTCCCATTTTGAATGTAATGTTTGATACGACGGTCCGTGAATGACCTCGTATGTAGAATATTTTGGAAGGTGTAAGATTAAGAAAAACTCAGAGAAATAGACCATGCACTTTTCTACTTAATATGAAACATGTGAACACATCTTATCCATAGGCTTTCTTTATCCCAACATATCTTCTAAAGTCTTTTTGCTAAGAAAATCCTTTTCATTCTGCTAGCTGAATTGATTCCCAATCCTCCATACTGCTTAGGAAGACATATTATACTCCATTTAACTTTGGAAATTTTCCCTCCACTAGAATTATGTTCATACCAAATGAAGTCTCTAATGCTCCTGCCAATTTTCTTCAGATCTCCTTGAGGGATAGTTAGATGTGATAACCAATAGATGTGCAAATTGTTAAGAATAGAGATAACCAACTATAATCTATCTCCATATGACAAGAATCTGTTGGCTTATTGAGAGATTCTTATGTTTACTTTATCTATGAAAGATTTGATTCAGCTTTCTTAAGCTTTTTTTTTGTAGAGATTGAAACCCCCAAGTATGCAAGAGGCAATTGATGAATAATGAGCCCGTCATCTGTTATCACTCTCATGGAATCTTCACAACTTTGTCTAGATATATAAGTAGAACTCTTACTTGGGGTGAATTTGAGCCTTGAAATCACTGTAATGCTTTTAGGACAATTCCAATGGAAACAGGATCATTAGCATAAAGTATGAGTAAATCATCTGCAAAGGAAAGTTGAGTGATACCAAGATCACTACACCGATAATGAAATCTGAAACTTATATTTTCCTCTATGCAAAGTTGTGTGATTCTCTAGAGAACTTCCATAGCAATGGTAATAGATAAGGAGAGAGTAGATCACCTTGTTTGGTTCCTCTAGTAGCTTTATAAAGCTAAGAAGGTTCTCTATTCATCAACACTAAGAAAGACATAAATATTATACAAGATTGAACATATTTGATAAACTTAGATGGATATCTAAAAGCCTAAAGAGAATTTACAATGAAACTCTATTTAATAGTGTCATATAATTTAATGAAGTCAATTTTGAGTGCGCAACTTCTGATATGCTCCTTTGACTTGTAATCTTTGAACAATTATTAAGCTAACAAGATATTGTCTCCTATGCTCCTCCTTTAAACATAAACACCTTGACTTGGATGGATTCCCCCAGGTAAGGTAACCTTCAACCTGTTAATAAGGATTTTTGCAATAATTTTGTACACCACATTACAGCATTCAATAGGTATGAAATCATCCAAGCATTTAGGATTAGGGGTTTTGGGTAACAAGACTAAGTTAGTCTTATTCATCTTTATGAACAACCTGTCATTTCTGAATAATTCCCACACTGCTCTAACTAATGGGATTTGTAAGACATTCCATTTTTTTCAGAATAATCTTGCATTAAATCCATCTGGTCCTGGTGACTTATTAGTATGAAATGAAAATAACACTTCTTTCCTTAAGTAGTTCAGATTGTTGATCTTTGTTTGTGGGACTTGACAATTTATTTAGCATAATCTCAGGAAGACTAGTTGTATGTGTAGTTACACCATTTATTTCTTTAAAGTGACTTCTAGCTACCTCTTTCGTCATTTCTTAATCATAAACCAATACGTCATTTCTATCTTCAAGGGATACTATTTTGTTTCTGTTCGTCCTACCTTGAATCACAGTGTAGAAATACTTAGTATTCCTATCTCTTTATTGCATCCATTAAATTCTTGATTTTTGCTTTAGCTGGGAATTGTATGCTTTAAGTGCCTATAGGTAACTATTGAGGTTAACTTTCTCTTTCTCAATTAGAAAAGGGTCTGTAGGATTGATCACTAGCTATTTATGAGTGAGTGAGGGATCCTCCATTACCTCTAACTTAACTATCTTCATATGATCAAGGTACCTTTGAGAAGTTTGATACAATCATCTTTGATAGATTTTAGAATTTGCATGCATTGAAATGCTTTAGAACCCTGAAATTGTTTGTTAGTAACAACTGCTATCATTGAGTCAAGTTAGGAATGCTTTAACAACTTGACTCAAATAGTTTTTAATTTCCTTCAATAATAACTAACAACCACATCAATGCCGGATAAAGATTAAATGTGCCTCGTAACAAACCACCGATTACTTCACACATTCTACGTAATTTTGTTATTTCTCATTCAAAAGTTGAAATTAAATAGTCTTTGAATGAATGAATTCAATACAAATTTACCCTTACATTTAGCATGAGATTATTATTGGTCAACTTACATATATTTTCTAGGAAATTGATAATATCGAATAATAAGTAATAATAACTTACAAATCCCTATTAATGTGAGACACTAAACCTCTTTCTGGGTATAAAATGTTTCCCATCATTAGGTTTCCATTTAGAGAAAGTAATAACTTTATGTCTAAGATTTGAAATTAGATAACATCGGTTCATTCCTTTGGTTCTCACTTCTACTACCCAATCTTTCCTTTGATAGCAATATGTCAACGTAATCCCTTAAATAATGGATTATTGATTCAACAAACAAAATTAAGCCACCAATCATAGATTATTAACTCAATATAATTTACTTACCATGTATAGCTACCATTAACTTTGTACATATAGACACAATGACATCAATAAGAAAATTAGTTCACTAATTACCTAAATCTAATATAGTATCAGATCCCAAGCTATAAAGCTTGTAACTTTCCTCCTTAAATCTAACTCTATTTCCGTCTCTTTCTCTTCTTTTCTCTCTCTCATCTCCTTCCTCTTCACCTATTTTCATGCAATAACAATAAGTCAGCTACCATGTCCAATAGTGACTCCTCCTCCATCAACACCTCTCCTACTCACTTCCCTCAAGTCACACTAACGAGCGCTACTGTACCCAATCAAACCCTTTCTATAGTTGCCATCAACTCCACGCAAGTCCCAATTAAACTTTCTAAAGGACCAAACTACGTTTCATGGAAATCTTAGTTTGAAACCTTCATTTCGGATACAGTCTTATAGGCTTTCTAGATGGCTCATTCCCCTGTCCATTTCAAACCATTCGAGATGTAACTACCAACCAAGAGGTATCGAATCCAGATTACGTTGCCTGGTTACGAAAAGATTGTTTGATCCTTCACAGCATCTAAATATCTTGAACAGGGATTGCTCAATCCATCATTTCTCATTCAAAAACTTTTTCCCAAATGTGGGAAAAACTCTAGGTGACCTATGCAAATCGATCCACCACGCGCCATCTTGGCCTTCTTGACTCTCTTACCAATGTAAGTCTTAGTGGCAAATCAATATCTAAATATTTGTAGGAAATTAAACATATCATTGATAATCTTGAACTTATTGGCCACTCGATGGATGATGGTGCAATTGCGATTCATGTTGTCAATGGTCTCAACCCTCAATACGCATCTTTTGCCTCTGTAATCCGTGCTCATGACACAATAATTTCATTCGAAGAACTTCATGACAAACTACTCAAATATGAAGCATCTCTTTGTTGTGATGAAATCAAGAAGGGAGGACTACCAATTACTGCTCAATACACCCAAAGGAACTCTCAACGAAGAGGCTAAGGATCCCATCGTCACCATGCACAAAGCCAAAGCCAAATCCAAAGTCAACAATATAGACCTAATGCGAATTTCAACCTGCAGCCTCAAAGTGGTCATGCTTGCAGCTCCTCCAATCAGAACAGTCAGCATCGCTCCTCTCTACAGCTTCCTCGTCAGACTCAATGGCGCAACTTCAACAACAATTCTAGCCCCATTTGTCAATTATGTGATAAACCAGGATGCAAAACCCATTCTCCATCAAGTCTTCAAAATTTAACCCAAGTTTATCACATGTCTACTGCAGCAAGCACACCTCATAACAATTGGGTCCTTGACTCAAAAGCCTCTCACCACATGACCAATGACCTCCAAAATCTCTCAAGTCACTCAGAATATGATGGCACTAAAGATATCATAGTTAGAGATGGCAATAAAATTCCAATCTCTCTACCATCTCTCACATTAGCTTTGATACTCTTAAAACACCTTTCAAAAATTTTCAGCTCAAACACATTCAATGTGCTCCTCATTTCATATAGAATCTCCTCTTAGTCTCTCAATTTTGCTATAATAATAACACATCAATTGAATTTTTCCCTGACTGCTTTGTTGTGAAGGATCTAAATATAGGGGCATCCTTGGTCCAAGGTCAGAATAAAGACAATCTCTACATTTGGCCACCTTCAACACTGCCACTCTTTACAGCGCCTCAGGCACACACCTCCTTCACCTTAGCTCCTCCCATCACCAAGTGGCATCAACGCTTAGGCCATCCATCTGCTCAAGTTCTCTAAAAAATTCTCTCTAAGTATGACATTTCAGCAGTCAACGCATCATCATTACCTTCTCATTGTGACGCTTGTTTGTGTATTAAGATTCATAAATTACCATTTGGCTCCTCCACGATTACTTGCAATAAACCATTTCAATTGTTATTCATTGATGTTTAAGGACCTGCATATTTATCTTCATTCCATCATTATAGGTACTATGTCATTTTTATGGATTACTTCACCAAATATACTTGGGTGTACCCTCTCAAGCATAAATCTGAAGTCTCCTAGTCTTCACTTGCTTCAATCTGCTCTTCGAAAAATACTTCAACACGAAAATTCAAACAGTTTACTCCAATGGAACTGGTGAGGCATAGGCTCTTGGTCACCTCTTGTAATCCGAAGGAATTTAACATCTCAAAGCTCCACCTACACTCCTAAATAGGTTGACATCATAGAGCGCAAACATCGCCATATTATTGAAATGATTCTCACTCTTCTACATCCAGCCTCTATGCCCCTCAAATACTGGTCTCTTGCAATTCAGACAATGATCTACTTAATTAACAGGATGCTAACTAAAACACTAAACCATGACTCTCGCTGCTATCGCTTATTTCACTCCACATCCAACTATCAAAAACTCCATATTTTTTATGCCTCTGTTATCCCTGATTACGACCCTACACCACCCACAAACTACAACAAAGATCCCAACCATGTGCCTTTATTGGCTATTCCACTGACCATAACGCCTATATATATCTTAAGCCCAAAACTAACAAAATCCTCATCTCTTGGCATATTGTCTTCGTTGAAGACACCTTTCCCTTTGCTCATCTCACCAACTCATCACCACCACTTCAATACATAATTTATGACTAGCTATATTACCCACACAAACTCCACAACTTCAACTACATTTCTCCCACCCACCACACCTCTGTCAGCACCTTAACAACCAACCACCTTGACCTCCTCACCAAACCAAAACCCCGACTCCCCACCACCTAACATCTTACCAACCTCACACCATCATGACTCACCATCCACCTCAATCCAACCAACTATTTCTACACTATCTTTACCTCACCTCTCCATATCTAAACCCATTCCAAAAGTAACATATTTAAACCTAAAGACATTTTTATCGCCACACCATAATCCAACAACATTCCCAAACAAAACCAACCATTATCATCCAATCTCGAAAACATCTAGAATGATGAGCATCCATGAGCGCAGAATATGATGCCTTAATCCGCAACCACACCTGGTCCTTAGTTCCACCACACCCATCTCAAAACATTGTGGGATGCAAATGGATCTTTTGCATCAAACGTAATCCTAATGGCACAATTGATTGGTATAAAGCCCGTCTTATGGATAAAGGATTCCATTAATGACCAGGACTTGACTTCAGTGACACATTTAGCCCAGTCGTCAAATCAGTCACAGTCTGAATAATTCTCACCTTAACTGTTACAAATGGTTAGCCTTTACGTCAACTAGACATCAACAATGTGTTCTTACAGGGCACACTGACAGATGATGTCTTCATGGAATAACCACCTGGATTGGTCAACTATCATCATCCACAATTTGTCTGCAAACTTGATAAAGTCTTTTACAGTCTTCGCCAAGCTCTAAGGGCATAGTATCATCAATTTCGTCAGTTCCTTCTCCAAACTGGATTTTCCAACTCACTATGTGATGCCTCTCTCTTCATTCTCCACTGCACTGATCACATTATATACTTGCTAGTTTATGTCGATGATATCATACTTACAGGGTCTTCTAATGAACTACTCCAACAATTCATTCATGACCTCAGCAATCGATTTTCCATCAAAGTTCTTGGCTCACTTTCCTACTTCTTAAGAGTTGAGGCACAACCAACCCCTAATGGACTACTTCTCTCCCAACGAAAATACATACGAGATCTCCTCGACAACACAAATATGCCTAATGCCAATTCTGTTCTATCTCCTTCCGAATCACTCAAACTAAATGATGGAAGTGCCTTAATTGATGCAGCAAAATATTGGCAAATTCTTAGATCCCTTTAATATCTCTCACTCACAAGGCCTAATGTTTCCTATGCAGTCAACAAACTCTCATAATTCATACATCACCCTACTATAATACACTAGAATGCAGTAAAAAGGGTCCTTTGCTATCTCAAAGGCACCCTTGATCATGGGTTACTCATTGACCGACAATCCCCTCACACCTTTCATGTATGGGTGACCCTGACGATTGACAATCCACTACTGCATATATTATCCTCCTTGGTAACACACCCATTAGTTAGAGCTCTAACAAATAACATACGGTAGCCTGCTCTTCAACCGAAGCCAAATATCGAGCCATTGCAGCAACCACTGCAGAACTCAATTGTATCACACAACTTCTTTCTGAACTTCACATAAACATTTCTCACACTCCAGTCATCTATTGCAATAATGTTGGTGCAATGAATGTCTGTGCCAATCCTATCTTCCATAGCTGCATGAAGTATGTTGCCATTGACTTCTTCTTTTGTAACACCCCTATACGGAACTTACAATCATCCACATATAAGGCAACCAATTTCCTGTAAATACATTCACGACATGCATTTTGGTTCAATGCTATACATATACACATTACAAAATTTCCTAATGCTCAACACTATCATTTAACAATAGTAAAACATTTTTACATTTATGTGGTAATCCAAAAGAAAACATACAATTTCTTTTAAGCATTACATGTACATTCATGTTTAACTAAAAATGCCTTCCATAAGTACTTTTTCTTCTATCTGTTGACTTAGTGGGGAAACACTTAGTTTGGATGAACACTCACAGCAGTCATCCACTAAGCACATACATTCATGAACATCACACAAATAAAAATAATGATGGCATACTTAATCAAATAAGTAATGCAAACATGCTTCAATATTTTTCATAGACCATAAATTCACCTTCAAAACTCAAACATTTATATTCAACAATCAATGATACAAATTATCGATACAAATGTCAATGCTCATTCATATGCCGATTATTTATGTTATTATTCTATTTTTATTATTTATATCTCTTTATTTTACTTCCTGTGTTAGGTCTGCACATTTTCTGTTGGTATGGATAATGGGTGCTATGAATATCTGAAGATAATCAAACTGTGGATACCCGAAGGTATCGAATTGTGGATACCAAAAGGTATCAAACTATGGATACCCAAAGGTATCGAACTGTGGGCACCGATGTTGTCAAGCTGTAGTAGTTGCACTGTAACCATATAGGCATGTCTATCTATCCACCACCAAGACAATATAGTAGGCACTGTAACATTTTCTTTAACCATTTGCCAATTTAACAATTCATATATTGACAATTCATATGATATACATAAGTCATAAAATCTATATTTGCATTCATACGTGCAATTCATGGTTGACCACCATTAGAGGGGTATCAAAATCAGACTTGTATAATCATACTATACACATATGAGTAATGAAGATGCATACAAATCATTTATGTACATGTAAGTTTTCTTTGGAATGCATTATGCTCAATCTTATATTCCAATTTCAATCTCCCAATTCACATGTGGTAAATCCTATTTCATTTATTTCTAAGTGTTTGAAAATTTTCATACACATTCATAAAGGTTCGGATAAGATGTGGTAGAAATCAGAAACAAAAACAATGTCACGATCTTGACAGACACTCTCTCCATTCATACCACTACTTGTTCCTTAATATGCGTATAGAAAAAGTCAGAAATGGGTTTCAAGGTCTTCTAAATTTTTTTTCCTCTATGTCTATAGTTTCTATAGCACTAACAATTAGACCATTTGGACTTCTAAATCATGAGATATAGGCAAAATTTCACAAGCTATTCGAAAACAGGGGTAGCATCAGGTCTCCTTTTTCGATATCAATTTCCAAGGTCATAGAGCTAGAATTAAGTTAGAGTCCCTACTAAAGATACTTAGCTCTATGTCTTAGGTTTCATATGTAACTAAAATCACATAATTTAGATGAATGTAGGTTGAGTTATGACTCAAAAAATGTGACTGACTCAAATAAACCCAATACAAAATTCACCTACATAATACTCTCTTATCATATACAACCAAGTTCATGCAAAGTAACACCAAAATAACACTAAAGCAACATCCCAGAAACAATTCCACATCCAAATGAATCTTTATATCATTCAATCATACACAAATATAGAAATCAACTAAGTGAAGTCCTAAACCTGAAAATTGACAAAGTAGGTCTTCTATTGCCTTTCCTTCCCTTCCTCTTTAGCTTTGTTTGACTCACCAATTTGATTTCTGGCTAAGATTGGCTTGATTTCTTACATGAAAAATGATAGGATGAAGAATATGAAATGGAAAGGATAAAAATGTGATCATAAAACCCCCAAAATTTTGTGCACCTCCCCTCTCGATATGCCCATTCCAAAACTTCCAAGACTCACACATATGCTTAATTTCTATTAGACACACATGCTTTATTATTATTGGTAACACATGCCTTAATCCAATTGGTCCATGTGTTAATTTTAGAAAAATTGTATATTAGTCCTTCTTCTTCCTTTACTTCCCACATTGACTTATAATCTTATCAATTAATTTCATTCCCCTATATCTTAATTTTTTATTGTAATAAATTTCATACAATTTGGTTAATTATTTTGGGAGTTATACCCAAAACACTACAGGCTGTTCAAAACAAGGACAATAGTCATAACTCAACTTTAAGTTAGAATTCAAAAATATTAAAGGAACAATAATGTAACATCCTGTTTCCATAGAACGGGTTGGATTTTGGAAATTGGAACACGGGCGATCAATCGAGAAATTAGGAAAAACACATCTCATGCTCATGCATTTGTGAACAGTGATTTCTGCACATG
>JAOQMS010042676.1:0-13250 GCA_027563885.1 Erythroxylum longipes
TTAATGAATGAATTATATTTTAATTAATTATATTGTAATTAATTAATTATATTTTAATTAATTATAATGTAATTAATAATTATTATTATTATTTTGTAATTAATTAATTAATTAATAATATTATTATTATTTTAATTAATTATATTTAATTAATTAATTAATTTTAAAAAAGAGTCATTACTAAGGAATGAGTTTCATTCCTCTACTAAATGGAGGGTATGGAGAATTCCTCAAAAGTGGGATATCAAAGTATTACCCCTATAATGATAATCAACAACCAACCACTCACTTTTCATTCCTTAACCATTAACCCCTTCCCAAACCCATCAACCAAGCAACCCCTAAATGTGCTACAATTGTAAGAACTCATTAAATTGCTATTCACCTACAAAATGAGGCTTAAGGAGACTCGACATAAAGAGAAAATTGCTTTAAGAAGGAAAAACTTAGCTTTTAAGGCCTTAAAGGGGGAATCAAGTAAAGAAGAAAAGACATTAGTTGGTGAAAGTGGTAAGGAAGACATTACCTTTATTACTAGGAAATTTAAGAAGGTTTCAAGGAGAAATAAATTATATAAGAGAAAGGATTTTAAGGAAGTTATGATAGATTTAAAATGTAAATCAAATAACATCATTTTTTAATTTAGAAAACCTAGATATATGAAGTCTCAATTAACCTATCCTCAAAGAAAAGGATAAATATGAGAGAAATGACAAGAAGGAGAAGAATAATAAAAACAAGAAGAATGTACCTAAAGCCTCGATATGGGATGAAACAATTAATTCCAAAATTGTAGAGATTTGTAAGAAGTAGCTTACATATGCTTCATATATAAAGATGAAAGTGAAGTGATATTGAATTGTTATATGATGAACTAGTTGAGAGCCTTGAGATTATGAGTGTAAAACAGAAGATTCTGTCTTCCAAATTCAAATAGGCTTAAAAGTGTTCACATACATGCATGGATTAAAATGAAAAGATAAAAGGTCAATTGTACAGCCTTAAAGTATCTAAGAGTATGGCTATTATTGATAAGTATAACTTAGGTGCATTAAAATCATGACAATGAGACATTTAAAAAGAAGTTCAATGATTTTAATGACTTCTTATCCTTATCTGTTAAGGGAATTCGGAAAATTGAAAGCATGCTAAGAGCTCAAAACAGTTAAAATAATAAGCATAGGATTAGATACTACTATATAAGTATATCCAATAACAAAACTATATTTATCAAGGAAAAGAATTTTTATAATAAAGAAACCTTGAATAAAACGATGAATAAGCATGGTACATATATTTCTAAACATACACATAATTCATATGTATATGCTACAGCAACTAGGCCTTACTCATAAAACAAGACCCATTGTTTCATGTATGGCTCTTAATTTAGGACTAGAACTCATAATTACTAAGGCTAGATAAGCATAGGTTCTATATAAACACATATAATAACGCATAATCTTACACATATTTAGCCTTAACATCAGCTTAAAAGTAAACATTATGCTTCTATTCATAATAGACCTCATAATAATTATAATTTTACATAAATCTTTTATTCATAGCATGGCTAATAATAAGTATAGTTTTATGAAAAATGTTTATACCCTTTATAAGCACTAGTAGAATCAAAGGAACTTATCTCATACAAAATTATGCTATGACATTTCAATACCTAAAAATAAAATTTAACTCTTTTAATATCCAAAATAGGGATGCCACTATACATATACATATAGCAAAACAAAGAATGAATTTATGCATCAAAATAATAAGTTTCATTATCATATCACTAATAATATTATTCATATAATATGGTAAGCCATTTTTTTGGTAGTATGGGCAAATTGATAAGTTTTGTTACATAAAACAAAGTTTGATCAATAAAACTTTAAGGAAGTGGATTGGAAAGAAGACAAAGACTAATAATTAAGGATACAAGTACATTTAGGTACCTATAAAACATTGATTGCCTTATTTTGTAGGCCTTCAAAGAAAAACAAGAGCAAATTTTATATAGATAGTGGATGCTCAAGTCCTATGACTAGAGATGCATTTACAAATTGTATAGAAAAAGATGGATGATTTATCATATTTGGAGACAATGTTAAGGGTAAGATAACTAGAATTGAAGATTTTCATAAGGAAGATCCCGTTAAATTGATAATGAGCTTTTAATTGATTAATTAAAGCATAACTTGTTAAGTTAGAGCCAATTATTTGATAAAGACTACAAAGTATACTTTTTTAAAAAATTAGGCATTATATTTAGAGTAGTTGATAATAGAATAACCTTTTTAGGCAAAAGAAAATGGAATCTCTATACAATTGATATAGATGATTTCTCTAACTAAAATATGAAGTTTTAAATGTCAATTAGTAAAGATTTATGGATTTGGCAGAAGAGGCTTTGACATCTAAGTATGAATCTCATCTACAACATCATCTCTAAGTAAGTTTTCAATGGGCTTATAAGTGTCAAATTTAAGAAGGACAAGGTTTGTGAATCTTTCCAAATGGGAAAATAATCTAAAAGCTTATTCAAAAGAAAAAAGTCAGTAACTTCCATTAGACTTCTATAATTGCTTCATATGGATTTGTTTATCCTAACAAAAGTTACTGGTCTAGGTGATAATTTTTATGCTTTTGTCATAGTAGATGATTTTAGTAGGTTACCTTAAGTTTTATTCTTAGCCAGAAAAGAAAAATTCTTTGGGAAATCTATCAAATTTATCAATAGAGTTAAAGTGTTATTTTAATTTAAAGAGCACGGTGTATTTGTAGCTAGTATTGGTAACTATGGGTCGATCCTATGAGGACTAGAAGTTAACTATTGATTATTAACAAATTTAATTATCTAGAATACCAATTATGATTGATTAGAAAAGGGAAAATAAAATAACTACTCAAAATACCAAAACAAAATAATAGTCAAGAAGAAAGTAATATATGAATAAGATAGATTTTGGTAAGATATTCTTTAGGCCTTCACTATATTTCAACTATACCCTGATTTAACGAACAATTGTAGTTTCTTAGACTAGTAATGCAAACCCTAATTTTAAATCAAATAAATTGAAATCTCTTTTTAACTAAGACAACTTAATAATGCATTAATTCATTTAATGAATTCTCATGATAGGTTTTATCATAACCTAAAAAGATCATATGGTTCTCTCTCTATATTATGATCTAACCATACAACTTATATCTAGATCTTAATGTATGAATCAAATAATTGAATCTTCTACTAATTCAATCCAGTTAATTATAAAAACATGGATAAATCTTATGAAAACTAGAAATTCAGTAAACCAAGGATTAATTAATTTAGCATATCACATTAAAGAGTCTGTCCTACCTAAATCTATATCTCAATAAGGTAATATTAAAAAACATAAAAAAAATAAGAAAGAAAACAAGATAAAGGAGTCATCATCATGAATCTTGAATCCTTGGTGAATCTTCCTAAATTCTTGTTCTTGTTTTAAGGTTAACTTTTTCTTAATTAATAGCAATCGTAAAATTATTTCTAAGTGACACTTTTGTTTTCTTTCAAGCTCTCTTGGGGCTAAAAGCTCCTTCTTTTAATGCTACCTCCTCCTTTAATAATTTAAATCCTATTTTTTGTACCTAAATTAGCTTAACACTGCCCGAATATATACTGTATTGCTTTTTGCCATATTTCATATCAATTTTTCATAAAATAGCACTACTAAAATATAACCAATATAGAGTCATGTATGGTCCATGTTATTGATCAAGCACAAGCACGAGGGTATGTAGGATGGCAAAGGAGAAATAAAATGATCCACATTAGATCACAACCCTAACACCGTGGCATAAAGGTGCCATAATCTGGGATCTTTCTTCACATCTTCCAAAGTCATTGCAAATCAAAACAATTATTTTCCAAATTCACTCCTTTACATAAAAAGGCAAAACTAAAACCTGAAATGAAATATTTCTTATTTCAAGTATCAAATCCTTTAAATATTTCCAAAAATCAAGCATAATGCTATAAAGTTCATGCCAAATTTAATGTATATTTAACATACATCAAATTCCCCCACACTTAAGATTTTTCTTGTGCTTAACAAATAAATTTAATTATTCCATCTCAAATAGAAAATAATTTCAAATTTTTTTAAACAAATCAAATATACTAAGCAAGATTCTTTATGACTCATCGAATCGTAGGAGTCATCAAAATGCTTAGTAAAAAACTACTTGTATCAATATATAAGTTATTTCAATTCACTTCATGATCTTTAGATCTTCAACTTGAACCACAAAATTTAACATCACATGTAAGATAAAAATATAAAAATACTTCAACTCTCAAATGTATTAATAACCCTTATTAACAAGACATCAAATTAAATGAAACAAGAGCATTATAAGCTTGTTTGAGAAGTCATCTAGCCTTTTTAAGTAAGAGTAAACACCATATCATAAACATTCCTAGTTACTTAGCTAAGTCATGATGTCAAATGGTTACTAACATGACTCTTTAACTTTAATCCTTTTATTTATATGAAGGCAGTAGAGTGAAATTTTATGTAAATTTATTTAGACAAATTTTCGTCAATTTTTTTGGGACAATGTAAATGTTCAAAAGGAGTAATAATTATTGATGCATGTAAGTTTCATATAAAGAATATCATGATGCTCAATCAAATATTCACTCTCTAAATTCATAAAGCAAATTGAATTTTCTTATTCATAAACACTTATTCTTATCGACAAGTTCATGACAAAATTGGTATGATTGAGCAAGGTCATCATATGTAGAATCCCTCCCTTCACTTATGATAAACATTGTCCTCAATTTGTCAAGTGATAAGTGCTTAATTAACTGTATAATTATTACATAATACTTAGAGATTACTGACATGAAATTACTTAAGATATTCACTTTGACTTATATGTGATTTAGTCATAATTCGGAAGCAAAGAAGTTAAAGTGAGTCGAAAGTACAAAATTTTAGCCATTTTATGAAGATTCGGAATCCTTTCTCTTCTTGGAGCAAGAAGAAGAAAATAAAATGAAAAGAAATGAAGAATGAAGCATTAAAATACCTCACAATCATACTAGAAAATTTGCACAGTCGTGAGTGTATGTGTCACAACTGTGTAATAAGATGCATGCGCGTGAGTTATTCCTCACGCCCATTTAAGATAGTAATTTATGCTGCACCAAAGATGGAGCAAGGCTACAGCAGCTGGAAGTGTGAAGCAGAAGACGATTGTGCATGGATTGTTTCAGATTGCGTGGTGTCTTACGTGAGTGAGACCACACACACCACCTTTCTATGTATAAAGCACATGTGTGTTAGGCGATACAGTTGTAGCAGGTGGGAGTGGGGCCAGTACCAAAATCTCTCTTTGCTCTATTGTGTGATAGTTGCATTTAGTGAACAACAGCTGGAGCAATAAGGTAGAGAAGGTGTTGGCTACACACTACAAGAAATTGTATTTTTAGTGAAAGTAAAAGGTGTCACGAAAAGCAATAATATTAGTCACTATTCTTAATAGTGTCCAAGTTTTGAAGTCCTAACCTCTCATCACAAATACCTCTGTCACTAATCAAATAGTGACTAATTTAGAAAATGGTCATAATTATGCGACACTTTTATGACAAAAGTATCAACATTAAAAATTGTTGAATGTGTGACAAAACTATATGGTCACAGTAACTTTAGATATTTGTCATAAGTTTATCATCACAAATAATATAAAGTAGTGACAAATAAAGTCTTAATAGTACTTCATTTTATTGTGACAAAAGTACCGACACTAAAACCAATGGAATGTGTAAAAACACTATATGGTCACAGTAACTTTACATGTTTATGACAAATTTGTTGACACAAATAATATAAAGTAGTGACGAATAAAGTCGTAACAACATTTCATTTTATTGTGACAACATTATCGCCACTAAAATAATTGAAAATAGTGACAAAATATTTTCCATTCGTGCTTTTTTTATCAGTGTCTATTACTTCTTGGTCACTAATGTTTTAAGGAAAAAGTGTCCAACATCATTTTGTCACAAAAATAAAAAATTATTATTACAAAAAATATTGTCACTAATTTGTTTATTACTGTCACAAATAAAACTATCAATTTAATAATAGAATTACATTATTAGTAAAAGAAATATACATTAGTGATCATATTGTCTAATAGATTTCGTCATAAGTATGAAAGTTACAATAATGTTGTCACTAAATAATGATTATATGTTACAATAAATTTATCACTAATGTGTTCGTGTTTGTCACATCCTTTGGGCAATCTTCCTTCACATCCTCTCCAGCTGTAGGCCTTTTACAGGGATCTTTGAACAAAGTGACTGCATATCCAAAAATATAAGGAAGGATCAATGAGAACTTGTACAAAAGAAGGGAAAAAATAAAACAATACTAAACCCACTGCAAACAGTACTGACCGTAATAAGGTTGATTTCAACATTACTTGCAGATGGTATTAGGACATAAAGGGTTACACCAGCAAATTGCAACAGAATAACATTCAAAGTCATCTTACATCTTATTCATTCAACATGTATAAACTGTAAATACAAAAGCACCTAGAATTCTTAAAATGGCATGCATTTGTTTTCGAGTTTACCGTTCTGCCAAGGAAAAAATACTTTACAGAATTACAACTATTAAGAACAAACAACATTAAGAAATACTTCTCAATTTTCCAAATTAATCAAACATTAATAACTAAAGATATTTAAACAAGCTTCTAGTTATATGACATGGAAACAAACAATCTGACCTGTGGAAATTGTTAGTTTATAGCTCTTGTAAGATCAAGTCCATCAACCCAAGAATCCTCAGTTAGAGTGCCTATTACACCTCATATTTTGTAGATCTCATCATCCTTACTACAAAATTAACTGTGATAGCTAATGAGAAAAAGGTAAACTAAACATGAAGCAAAATCAAAAAAACGTTAAAGACCTATACCTGGTATGATGGCCCTGCTTTGGGCAATTACTTACATGTCAATTATACCCTAAAATAGAGCATATCAATTATTCCCTACCATGAGTGATTAATTTAATTATCATACCATTAATAAGATCAAGAATAAATCTACACTAAAAAATAAATGATATCCTTAAAAGGATTGTATCATGACTAAAAGCACCTGCAAAGCTGCAAGACTAGTCATATGCTTACAATATAATTTTCAGAGGATTTTCCAGAGAAGACAGGCATCACATACATGATTGATACCATAATCTGTTTAAGATTAAGCACAAGCTATAAATATCTATGATTTGTCCTTGTATGCAAGAACCAGTTTCATCTTATAAATTTCAGCAATCCTATCCAGATGTGACCATAAATTTATAGAATTACTGGAATGAAATTGCAGTAACTTTTTATTAGAAGTTTCATTAGAATCAAACAATTGGCTACCTGCAGCTGCTGCAGCACGTGGCCATATGGTTTTTTCAATATTTGACCCATCAACAGTTTCTCCCCATATTCCAAATACTATATGAACATAACTTCACGCACTTTCTTGTCCAAAAGGTTACATACCAGTTGTGCACCACATTTTTTCGGTTCAATTTATCACCAAATTATTTAAATGTATCTTCCCTGCAGTTAGAGATGATTATTTGATTTAGATATAAAATAATGCAATTATATACTTAGCTCATCATAAAAATTCATACCAGTTGATAATGCCATATCCATGGGATAACACTATTTCCTGTGTCTGCAAGACAAAATACTAGTATGCTTCGGATTCCTTCATTCCCTTGTCCACTAACTTGAAGTTTAACATAGACAAGAATGCAATACGCCATGAACTCAAGGATAAATATTGTAGTTAAAATATAGCAACAAATAAATTTCATAATTCCATCACAACCCAGCATAGTACAACATTTCAAAACTGCGACACGACACCAAGAAGATTTTGTATTAAGAAATATACTAGATTTAAAACATGACACCTTCGACTCACTCCCCTCCAGTATGGATGCTTCGTTCGGCTTCACTGATCTGAGCCACTGCACAAGCATGACCCAGATGTGCTTCGCTGGTGAGGGCGGTGGGAATGGCTGCTTGAAGAACCTTTTTAGTGTGGAGTTGGCGTTAGCTACATTCCTCGCTGGAGATCTCGTGGGAGACGACTTCTTAGAGAAGAAGTAGTAGGTCGTACTTGGATTGTAGAATGGAAAGAATGGAGATTTCTTGACATTCTCCAACTCTTCTCTCTCATCCTCAATGCTAGTCTTTTCTCTGTTTGAAAGAGATCGTCAAAATTATACGATGTTTCTAGGGTTCGATGGTTTTTAGCTCCTACTTGATTATGGCTCCGTAATGTTGCCATATTGGCTATAAATATATTAAAATTTCAACATTTTGATTGAAACCTTGAGTTTAAACTGCGTTGATTATGACTCCATAACGTTGCCATACGTTAACAATAGTAATTATTATTACTATGAAAATATAATTATCATTATATTTATATTTAAAATAAATAAACCACATTCACAAAGTAATGTATCTGAAACTCAAACATGATATGACAAATTTAAAATCATGCCTAATTGAGAGATCATCAGAGCTTGACTTAATAGTTCAATTTTGATATAATCAAAATTTGAATTAAATCAATATTTTTTAGTCACCAAGTAATTTAAATTGACTTTTGTTTGAGTAAACCAAATAATGAGAAATTGAAATTGTAAAAATTAACAATTTAAAGACTTGCAAACACACTTTAAAATGTCATAAAAATAAGAATACAATTTTGGTTTAGAGAATCAAATTATAAAGGTTAGGTCATTCTCTCCATATCATGTAATCCCTTACTTTGGTAATGTAATCACAACAAATAGAAAATATTAGTTACCAACATATGTTTTGTCACAATGACAATTAATTCTTGCCAAAATTGTTTTGGAGCCAAATTTCATAGGCTTTTAGTGACAAAACTTAGTAATAAAATAAATTTTAACACTATGAATATATTAACAGTGACAATTTAATTGTGAAAGAAACTAAATTGTCAAAATTACTATTGTATTAATGAAAAAAATATAAATCATCACAGATAATCTAAATAATAGTGTCAATCAATTGTCTTATCACTAAAAACACTCGTATTTGTGATGACAAAAATATTTAGTCACAAAAAAATTGTCACTAAATTATGAATAGTAGTGACCATAGTTATAGTTCGGTTATTTTGACAATATGAAGTAGACACTACTTAATTGCATATTTATTTACAAAAATTTTTGTCACAACAAGTAAAATATTATGTGACAATAAACTGTTTCATCACAATAAGAAAATAATATTAGTGACCAAACTATATTTTGTTACAAAAAATAGAAAATATTAGTTGCCAACATATGTTTTGTTACAATTACAATTAATTCCTGCCAAAATTATTTTGGCGCCAAATTTCATAGGCTTTTAGTGACAAAACTTAGTGATAAAATAAATTTTAACACTATTAATATATTAATAGTGACAATTTAATTTTGAAAGAAACTAAATTGCCACAATTACCAATGTATTAGTGACAAAAATATAAATCATCATAGATAATCCAAACAATAGTGTCAATCAATTGTCTTGTCACTAAAAAAATCGTATTTGTGATGAAACAATAGTTAGTCACAAAAAATTGTCACTAAATGTCTTAACTATTGTAGTGACACTTGAGAAAATGAAGAGAGCTGGACCATCAAACTCACGACTATTTATATTAATTTGGCATGGCCGTGTCATTGCACAATCATGAGTTTTAACTCACAGTTGTGCAATATACATGCATGGGCGAGAGTCACTCTCACACCCATGCAATGTTAAGTCATGGGTGTGATTGTGATAGCCCCATACACCACCATTACACATTGACAGCTCACTCGAACCCTACTTTATGCTATAAAACCTTCATTTTTATGATGACAAAAGATATGAAATGTTTTGAGTGTTTTCGGCTAGGAGAGCTTCAGAAGTCTCAGGAGAGCATAAAGAGGGTGACAAGCTCTTAATCGTAAGAGACATATGGAGGTGTAGACATCCCGACACTGGTTAGAGGTGCAATCGATGCCGATGACCCAATTAAGTGTATTTCTCCTTGTATTTGCTATTTTCTTTCTCTTATGGATTGATTATGTTATCCTTTGTTCAATGTTTGGGTCTTCTATAAGAATGATTGAATGCTTAATTTGATTATTTTTATGTAAGAACCCATTACTAGAATCGAATACAATACTTAATCGTTGTTTTTCTGATTCATTTGTGGCGACTATAATTAGTAATCATTAGGGATAACATAACCTAGGTTAAATAATCTAAGCTTATGTGATTATTGCTTAGATTGGTATATTTTTCTTACTCGTAAGGCATATGTCCGATTAAACTTATCAAGTGTCTCCTAGGTTATCCAACTGCTAGGGTTAATTAACGAGCTCTTCTTAATTAACTAGGACCTATAGAAAAACTGGGATTAACAAAGCTTGTTGTTAAACTACGACCAATAGTTCAAGGAGAGGTAAAAGAACAACAAATCAGTGAAATATGTTTAATTAGGGTGTAGGCTAGATAAAACTAAAGAATCGCATTCCTAACGAATTCATCACTTTCATCACTTTACATGTTTTCTTTAACTTGTTTTTCTTAGTTTAGGTTCATTTTATTTTCTTATTTCAAACTAACCAAACCCCCTAAAACCTAAACACTGATTAATTTCATTTCAATAACTTTACACACATTCTCTATAGGATCGACCTAGACTCACCACTATTATAGTAGTAGGTGTAGTTTATTTTGACTAGCGTTACGACGTGTTGTCGTTTTTAGTGCCGTTTCCAGGGAGTTCAGTGTTTTAGTTTTTGTTTGTGATTTTAATTGGTATTTTGTAAATAGTTGTTTGTAATTAGTTTCTTTGCATTTATTTCATGATTGTTTCACTTTTTGTTTTGAGTTTGTAATATAAAAATATCACATGGATGGAAGTAATTTTTTTATAACTTGTATTCTCAATCCTATAACCAAGGTTGGACTAATCAACCTAACTTTAGCTATTGATGGGATAACCCATAAAATTACTTCCTTGATAGTATGTAGGATGCACAACAATTCCTCTATAGATAAGAAGTTTCTTATCACAAATCAGGTACATCTCTAGAGATTTGCTTAATATTATGACTGCTAGCAATATTCAACTTCAATAGAGTATAAAAAAGTTCCAATAGGAAGTAAGGTCATTTTCGCAACATATAGGGTCTAGCATCCCATATTTGGAAAACCAAAAAAACTCAAGTACTTCTTTGGAGGAATTAGTTAATGTTTGTGTTACTAATACTTTGCGTTTACAACAGGAAGAGGTGCAATTCCAGTAAGAAACAAGTTCTAAGATCTAGAACTTAGCAAGCTAGATGGCTCATTAAATAGAATCTCTCGACCGTATAGTATCACAAGGAGAAGAAACACAACTATCTTAACTTGGGATGTACCCAAAGGACATTAACATAGAGGCCTTAGAGTGATGAGGAGCTTGATAATCTTAAGTGTAATACTCAAGGAATTGCTTGCATGGAAGAAGAGCACAAACCAGAAAAAGCTATATCTTTCAGCTCATAGGTAAATACTGAGTTCCATTTTGTTGTTTAGAATGACTCTTTACTTTTACTTAGCAGGTTAGAGGAATTAAATGAGGAAGAAAAAGGTGAAGAGACATTTGAGATCTTTCCATCGTGCATGGTGTAACATCCCATTCCTATAGTAAAGGTTGGAACCCTAAAATTTGGTACGTGTGAGATTCAAAAGAGATTAAGGGAATTGCATTCCATGCTCATGCATAATGTTAGCATACACACACACGTGAATAGTGAAGGTTTTGCACATGAAAATAATTGTACATGCATTCATGAATGATTCCGGGTATATTTGGACTGAGTTGTGATTTTTGGGAAAAATGTGAATTTGGAATTTATTTATTTTTGAAAATTTTATTGACTAGTGGAACTATTATATTTGTGAATTTTGGTGAATTTAGGATCTATTTTGGAATTTATATAGTATTATGGAAAATAGGAAAAAAAGAAGAAGAGAAGAAATCAAATGAAGATTTGGAGATAGTTGGATTGTAAAGGTGAGAGTTAAAAGGAGTTAGTTTCAAAGGAAACTAATTTAGAACTTAGACCTTAGGAAAAAGTGACAAGTGTAAAGTTGCCTTTATTATTTTTCAGAAGCAAAAATGATTTGTTCTTTTCCTAAGTTCTTTCTTTGTTATCATCTTCTCCCAATTTTTTCCCATACACAAAGTTTTCCATCAAACTCTTTCCGAGAGTTAACTTTGATTTTTCATATCCCTCACCATTTCCTTTACTACTAAGTGTTTCTTCTGCCTTAAGAAAAACCAGAAGTTGGTTAGTGTTCATAGGGGTTTACGAAATTTTGTATGGAGTTAGGGCTTGAAGATAGTTGAAGCTTTTGGAGTCTTCAACAAGTAAGTAGTGAATAAAATTGCTAGAGTTGTGGATTTTTGAAATAAAGTTGATGAATTTATTATTAGTGCATGATCATAGCATTTACGTATATTTATATTCTTGAACACTGTGTTAAGGGGATGAAAATTGGGAATATGGTAATATTTGGGTTTTGATGGATTATTAGTGATCAGGTGTTGTGGAAATGGTTCTTGGAGTTGAAATAGCAATAAAATGATATGTAGGATTAGTGTAGAGGCTCTGTGTCTTCACTGAGCATGTATGAATATAGGTGTTTATACAAGAGCTGATGAAGACTTAAAGATGTTCAAGAAAAAGTTTTTGAGTTGAGGAGTATAGATAGTATATTCTGTAAACCAATTTCTTCTATGATGACATCATCTTCTTCTGTGATGACATCATCTTCTTCTATAAATCAACTTATTCTTTAAACAAACTTCTTCTGTGATGACATCATCTTCTTATGTGATGATGTCATCCTCTTCTGTAATCCAACTTTTTCTGTGATGATGTCATCTTCATCTATGATGATATCAGCTTCGTCTACTTTCTGCTTATATGACCATAACTTCTTCTCTAAATCTCCAAATGATCTAATTCTTGAACCAATAGATTCCTAACACAGTGTTCTATCCCTCCATAAACTTTTGTATCATTCTGAATTGAATTGAGAATTATTGATCAAATCAAAGTGTGGAATCTGTTGGAACAGTGAAATAGGATTTTCTTC
>JAOQMS010042677.1:0-13250 GCA_027563885.1 Erythroxylum longipes
CACAATGTCTTAAGTGTCTAATGACATCAATTTCATGCATTTTGGTTCAGTATCATGCAAGTTATAAACAAAAAGCTACAAACTATTTTCATACCTCGACAGAACGCAATTCTCAACTTTGAGCTAAATTTCAAGACTCTTGAGGATAGAATAAAATTTCGATTCCTTCATGACAAATGTATGCCTAAGTCTCTAGTTTACTCTAAATCAAAATTCATCCAATTTGGATATTCAAAGATCAAATTATATTCAAAATACAGATGTATATTTAGTAAAACACTCCATATAAAATATTTCAGCACACTTTACTCATTCACATCTTATATTATTCATCCTAATTCATCATCATCAATTCTTTATCATAACATGATATAAACACTAATAATTTACTTACATGTTTAACTCCAATTCTAGCTCAAATGATCAAGCTTATATAGTACTCCAAGCAAGCAGAAACATCACACATTCAAGGTAGAAGTTGGTTGGACTTTGGCTAGAATATGTCAGCAATTTCAAGCTGATCTTTTACTTCACTTTGTGAGGGTAAAACAAGGATTTTTGTATAGAAATTGGAAATAAGCATAAACATACATAGGGAGATGAAATAAGTGAGGGTTTTAGTGGTGTATGTGAAGAAAGAAGAAGAGAAAGTGAGCTGAACTAAACTTACTCCTGCAGAAACTCACTGACTAAGATGTTAGGTTTCATGTAATTGAATAGCCATATGTCTTATGGCATGTTCAACACTTATGAATCATAGGTGTTGCCATATGTTACCATTAAAGCTAGGTCACATGTCATTTAAGTAAAACATCCTTTTGTACATTAAACAATGCCATTTGTCATCAATTTACTAGCCCATTTATCCTACAACGATCAATGCCAAATGTCACTCAATTATAGGCTAAATCATCCAAATTTTCATATATCAATTCATCCTGTTACTTGGCATTTTTCCTAGAATAAATATACATTATAATCCCTCAATTTTTCTATTATATCAATTAATTCCAAATTTACTACTTGTAGTCAATCATATTAAAATTTAAGGCATAAACATGTTACAATTTATATAATGAACATTTCAAACTTTTCATACCTCGGAATAAATCGATTAAGTGCATATGCTATCTTTATAACGTATTCTAGTTCATATTTCATATGTGTATATGCTAATGATGTGCATGTGAATGAAATGTAAATTCATGGATTCCAATGACAACTAATGCTCTAGCCCTTAATATGGAAATCGAGTTACGACAATTCTCCCCTCCTTAAGAAATTTCATCCTTGAAATTCTTACCCGATTGATGAAATAGGTGGGGATATTGATTTTTCATATGCTACTCTATTTCCTAATTTACTTCCTCACTAGAATGATTTCTCCATTGAACTTTCACCATAGGAATTTCCTGATTCCTCAACTGTTTTGTCCGATATCCCACTATCTGAACTGGCTCTTCAACATAACACAAATTACTAGCGACTTCAATTTCTTAAGCCGGTAATATATGTGTTGGATCCGATCTGTATCTTCTTGACATGCTCACATGAAACACATTATGTAACTGAGACATCTTATTAGACAAAGCTAACTTTTATGCCAAAGGTCCTATCCTCTCAAAGATTTCATAAGGACCAATGTACCTAGGTCTCAACTTGCCCTTTTTACCAAACGTCAGTACTCCTCGCCAAGGCGACACTCTAAGAAACACTCTGTCTCCCACATTGTATTCCATATCCCTTCTGAGTTGATCTACATAGCTTTTCTATCTATCATGAGCCACTTTAATTCGACTTCTGATCAGTTTCACCTTATATACTGTGTCTTGTATCAGTTCCGAACCTTTAATAATTCTCAAACCCTTTTCATCCCATTACAGAGGCCATAAACACTTCCTGCCATACAATGCCTTGTATGGTTCCATCTCGATACTACTGTGATAATGATTGTTATATGCAAACTCAATCAATTCTATGTATTGATTCCATGCTCCTTAAAACTCCAATACATATGCTCTGAGCGTATCCTCAATAGTCTAGATTGTTCTCTCACTCTATCCATCTGTTTGAAGATGAAATGCAGTACTTAAGTTCAACTTTCTACCCAAAGCTAACTGCCAACTCTTCTAAAATATCGAAGTAAATCTGGGATCCCTATCTAATACAATGGACACTGGAACCCCATGCAACCTAACCACTTCATTCATATACCTCCAAGCCAACTGGTCTAGTGAGTTATTCTCTCTCACTGGTAAGAAATGGGCCGACTTAGTTAATCGGTCCACTACAACCCATATATCATCATTTTGCCTTAGAGTCTTAGGCAAACCCATAATAAAATCCATGGTGATTCGTTCCCATTTCCACTCCGAAATAGGCAACGAATATAACTTCCCAACTGGAGTCTGATGTTTAGCCTTAACCTACTGGCATGTTATACATTTAGAAATAAAATTTGCTACTTGCTTTTTCATTCCAGATGACTCGAGCATTTTCGTTCTTACCCTTGGAGGCCAAATCAAAAATATTTTTTTCTAAGGATTGCATTACAAAATGCAACCTCGGGTCGTTTAACTTAATCAAAACCAAATTAATGTAACTAAGCTAGCCTATATGTCATGATATGTCAACAAAATTAGCAAGGAAGAGGGGGGTTTAAAACCTTTGGAAATTGGGACTAAAACAAGAGAATTGTAAGAAACTAAAATAAAACGTGTTTTTGGATTTTGGGAAGTGTTTTTGGATTTTGGGAATGGAAAGTGATCAAATGAAACCAACAATCAAATGATAATAATATCCTCTTAAAAACGAGCTTCAACTATCATCGTTCGAAATTTAACGGGAGTGAATAAATAAGTTTCAGATGGTAAACCTTAAAGAACTCTTTAAGTCTAAGGTTTCAATTAATAAACTCCATTTATTAAAACCTTGTTGAATGCTCTTAGTGTGTGCAATGGGTAAGCTAATGCAATAAGTCATTTGGGATCTAGAATCATCTCCATACCAAACATAACTAGGTAGATAGAAGAGAATCAACCAAATCACAAATAAACATATATGAGACTTTATATATTTAAGCTCAAAATTCTACATCAACAAATCCCAACAACAAATTAAATATGCAATACTTGATTAAAGTCTAATCAAGAACATTCAACTACAAATTACAAATCCTAAACCTAGGAGTTCATAATAATGTAGCTTAATATGGGATGAATTACTCCCCTTTGAAACCCATTGAACTCTAGCCGTTGCTACATTTTTAAGAGGAAAGAGGTGCCTAGCCAAGCATTACTCCAGGAGGAATCACAACCGAGAACCCACTGGAAGCATCCATGGTAGCAGCTATTGGTGAAGAAGGCGACGGTGAGGTGGAGAGGATGATGATAGTGTCCGAAGGTATGCAGTGGGTATCTTTTTGAAAATGGTTCGGGTTTTCGAAGGTTCACCGCGGTGATAGATAAGTTTGCGGTGAACTTTTTCTAAAAGTTTTACTGCTTTGTTGGCCCCTTTCGCCGCAGCGAAAGAATAAATCTTCACTACGGCTAACTTTTCCTGAAAGTTTTTGCTTGGAACTCTTCAGTCTTCACCACAGTGACACATCCTCTTCGCCGTGGCGAACTTCCTGTTGTATTGTTGACTTGTTGACTTGAATTCAGCTCTTCCTTTCCTTGACTCTACATCTTCTTCTTGAGTCTCCTACAATGAACAAATAGTAGTTTGAAGTATCAATTGTCCTTAGAAAATTAATTAGTACAATTAACACTCATTTTTGAAAAATTTTACTCTCAAACTATATAAAGTAAAGGTAGACACTCAAAAGTCAAATTAAGCATAAAGTTTAGAAATAAAAGCCAAAAAGTGTAGTAAAGGTCATGAAAATGTTGCCAATTTATATAATAAACTTGGGATCAATCAAATTCCACCACACTTAAACCTTTTTACTCCTGGACAAAGTTTATAAGAGTAAAAGAGACACTAATGCAAAAGAAAATCCCTAACATGCTTAAAATAAGAGTAGGAAATTAGGAAAAATCACTTTTTCAGAAATCAATCAAAGCAGACTGAAAGAGTGCTAAGAAAATAAACACCATAAGAATTTAATTCAGAAGATTGAGCAAAAGAGATCTCACTCAAGGCGATGTGTTTGCTCTCATCTCACTTGTTTTTGGGATAATTTCACTCTGAAAGATGCTTAGTCCATTCTCTACCATAAGCTTGTGATAGTTCTACGTCTCCACTACAAGAACTATAATTTTGAAAATCAAGAGGGCTTTTTGAGGTTGTAATGCATGGAAGGCTAGATGAAATGGATGGAATGGACGAAAGAAGAAAGAAAAATATAAGTACATGCACCTTAAGTATGAAATAGATGTCAACTATAAGACAATATTTACACAAACGACAATATAATCTATATTTTTTTCTTCTCTTTTTTTTGTTTGTTTCTTTAAGACAGAATATTTTGTTTTGAGATTTTTTTCAACCAATTGCTTGAGATAACTGGAAGAGAATGAGAAACAAAAATATTGACACCATAAGAAAATGTGTGCATGTACTAAAAAATATGGCTCAAGGGGCCAGCAATGGATAAATATTTATGGAGTCTGTGTTTGGGTCAATAGGGTTTTGAAAGAATGCCTCTATCATGTTAACAAAATCCTAGTTCATCAAGCTTTGATTAATAATTAAGACAAGTTCTAGAGAGATATGAAATTAAGCAGATACACAAAACGATGAAAGAATTTAGGCCCCAATATCCTTCCAACAAGGGTACTATCTCCATAAACAATCTCAAAAATTACCCTCACTTACTTTGTGTTGAAAACTTTGAAAACGAAATTAGTCAAAATCGACTATTATTTGAAGAATAGAAGCTATTTTCACAAACATCGGACCACTTTGAAACTTATAAAATCATACAGGAGTGACAAGAATCTAATTAGGGAAAGCTGTTGAATGAGATAATGTCACCGTAGCGAAACCAAAAGTTCGTTGCGGCAAACTAGTCAGCATGCACATGTTGCCGCGGTGAAGAAATAATTGGCCTCGGTGAAAAGATTCTATTTCGCAAGTTGCTGCGGTAAAGACAGGTGCGCCGCGGTGAAGACTCAAACACCAAGTTTTTAAAATTTGACATTAGGCACAATTGACAACAAAAATGACAAATGGGACCTCCCCCACACATAAACATCATATTGTCCCCAATATTGGAAAAATTAAAGCACGAATATACAAGTAAGACATAGAAATTGGAAAGAGAATTATATATAGAAAAATTGCAGTCAACAAGTTTGGACATTACAAAAGTAAACTGAACATTTGAAAACTAAAACTACTCCATCGGGTGATCATCCCCAGTGTCACAAAGAGCTACTCCTGATGGGACAACACCACTAAGCGGGTCATCTTCATCAGAAGGGAGCTGAAAGTGCAGGTGCGCGGCAAGCAAGGCATCCATCCGCTGACGGTACCGTCGATCTAGATCTTATCGGGCGATGGCCTAAAGTACCGTGTCCCAGAGGGCAGCCAAGTCTATAGAAATGCCATCGACTTGGAAGGAGAGGGTCTGTAAAGTGATAGGCTCTGAAGGGGCCGGAGTTAGAGGACCATCCTCGCTGGGCACTGCAGCAGCATGGTTAGTAACAACATCAGGAGTGGGGTGGAAGGGGGAGGGGGTTAGATACGGTATTGTTTTAGGCGGGCGTAATGAAAGAGGGGAGCCGGGTCAAAATAGCTGTCATTGTTAAATTCTGAGACATTGTTCCCAAAATATGTTGATGATGAGGTGGAGGAAAGTGATGGCATTGGTGAGTTTGACTGTGGCAATGGAGTCATGGAGGGCAGAAACAATGGCATGAGCTATGTCGACTGGGCGACTAGTCATCAGAAGATAAATGTACAAGGCTTACTGTTTCGTTACGTAAGCTAGATGGGAGGTCGGGATGATGTTGTTACTAACCAAGTGGAGCCAAGGACAAACATCAGGTCTGAGATCAAAACATTTAAGGTAACGTTGATAAATCCTTGGTTGATGCCAGACGGTGCCCTCGGGACAGAGGGTACGAATAACATTGTCCCACAGATAATTGTGGATCAACTTGTCATAGTGGCAACGGAGAATAAGAGGGAGGTTATAGTGCTCACGAATGCTTGCTGTGGTGAATGCAGTGGGAGCTTTTACGCCATAGAAATTTAGCTCTAGAGCCTTTTCATTCTTACCCTTGGAGGCCAAATCAAAAATATTTTTTTCCAAGGATTGTAGTACAGAATGCAACCTCGGGTCATTTCACTTACTCGAAACCAAATTAATGGAACTAAGCTAGCCTATATGTCATGATATGCAAACAAAATTAGCAAGGAAGAGGGGTTTTCAACCTTTGGAAATTGGGACTAAAACAAGCGAATTGTAAGAAAATGTAATAAAAAGTGTTTTTGGATTTTGGGAATGGAAAAGCGATAAAATGAAAACAACGATCAAATGATAATAATATCCTCTTAAAAACGAGCTTCGGCTATCATCGTTCGAAATTTAACGGGAGTGAATCAATAAGTTTTAGATGGTAAACCTTAAAGAACTCTTTAAGCCCAAGGTTTCAATGAATGAACTCCATTTATTAAAATCATCTCCATACCAAACACAACTAAGGAGATAGAAGAGAATCAACCAAATCACAAATAAACATATATGAGGATTTCAAAAAAAATAAACATATATGAGACTTCATATATTTAAGCTCAAAATTCTACATCAACAAATCCCAACAACACATTAAATATCCATTACTTGATTAAACTCTAATCAAGAACATTTAACTACAAATTACAAATCCTAAACCTAGGAGTTCATAATAATGTAGCTGAACATGGGACGAATTACTCCCCTTTAAAGCCCATTGAACTCTAGCTGTTGCTACATTTTCAAGAGGAAAGAGGTGCCTAGCCAAGCATTACTCCAGGAGGAATCATAACCAGGAACCCACTGGAAGCATCCATAGTAGCAGCTATCGGTGAAGAAGTCAACAGTTAGGTGGAGAGGATGATGATAGTTTCCAAAGGTCCTTTTTAGAGTGAGAGAGTATGTGTCTTAATACAGTGCCGACTGCCTTTAACCTAAAATGCTAGGTTTTTAAATAAAATGGGTTATGGGTCGAGTTACACAGTAGGTATCTTTCCGAAAATGGTTCGGGTATTCGAAGGTTCACCGCGGCAAACTTTTCTAGAAAGTTTTACTGCTTTGTTGGCACCTTTCACTGCGGCGACAGAATAAATCTTCTCCATGGCTAACTTTTCCCGAAAGTTTTTGCTTGGAACTCTTCATTCTTCACCTTGGCGACACATCCTCTTTGTCGCAACGAACTTCCTGTTTCACTATTGACTTGTTGACTTGTTGACTTGAATTCAGCTCTTCCCTTTCCTTGGCTCTACTTCTTCTTCTTGAGTCTCTTCTCCTCGAGTCTGCTACAATGAACAAATAGTAGTTTGAAGTATCAATTGTTCTCAGAAAATTAATTAGTACAATTAACACTCATTTTTGACAAATTTTACTCTCAAACTACATAAAACAAAGGTAGACACTCAAGAGTCAAAGTAAGCATAAAATCTAGAAACAAGAGTCAAAAATTGTCGTAAAGGTCATGAAAATGTTGCCAATTTATATAATAAACTTTGGCTCAATCACCAGGCCACCAGAAATGTTATTTTAGTGTGTTATACATCTTGGTGGTACCAGGATGCATAACATAAATGGCCATATGAGCTTCCTCTAAGATTTCCTTCCTCAGATCATCCACATTAGGCACACATAATCTCTATTTTAACCATAATGTTTCGTCCCTCAATTTAAATTCAGACTCCAGATTAATCTTAATTTTCTCCATCAGTTTCACCATATCAAGGTCCTTGCTCTGAACCCTTCTTATTCTATCATGTAACCTTGGCCTCAGTTTCAATGTGGGTTTTAACGCTTCATTATGCTTAAGATTCAACTCCACATTCAAAGCTCTTAATTGAATCAAGTTTAGAAACCTCGATAACTAAATCTGAGCTACACTGGTATTCGACTTTTGGCTCAAAGCATTAGGCACCACATTGGCTTTTCCCAGATGATATTCAATTGTATAGTCATAATCTTTCAATAACTCTACCCATCTCCTCTGTCTCATGTTCAGTTCTTTCTGACTTAACAAATACGTCAAACTCTTGTGATCAGTGTATATATAGAATGTCTCTCCATATAGATAATGTCTCTATATATTTAGAGAAAAAACAACTGCAACTAGCTCTAAATCATGTACTGGATAGTTAATCTTGTGAGACCTTAGTTATCTCAATACATAGGCTATCACCTTGCCATTTTGCATCAATACACATCCCAATCATTGATGCGAAGCATCACTATATACTATATATCCACCAGTTCCCGATGGTATAGCTAACACCAGTGTAGTAGTCAAATGATGTTTCAACTCCTTAAAACTCTTCTAATAGTCATCACTCCATTTGAATGCTACATTCTTTCTCAGAAGTTTTGTTAGTTGGGCTAAAATCAACGAGAACCCCTTAACAAATCTCCAGTAATATCCAGATAGTCCTAGGAAGCTTCATATTTCTGATATATTCCTCGGAGCTTCCCAATTCATCGCTGCTTCTATCTTCATTGGATCCACTTGTATGCCTTGTCTAGATACTCTATGACCTAGAAATACTACTTGATCTAGCCAGAATTCACATTTACTGAATTTAGCATACAGTTCTTTCTCCCTCGTAATCTATAAAATCACTCTCAGATGCTAATCATGTTCTTCTCTACGCTTTGAATACACAAGTATGTCATCAATAAACAGAATTCCAAATCTATCCAGATAGGGCTGAAACACCTTATTCATCAAGGCCATAAATGCAGTTAAGGCATTAGTTAACCCGAACAACATTACTAAAAACTCAAAATGCCTATACCTGCTCTCGAATGCACTCTTCAGTAAATTAGCCTCTGCTATCTTCAACTGATAGTACCCAGATCTCAAATCTAACTTGATAAACACCTGAGCTCCTTGAAATTGACCAACTAAGTCATCAATTCTAGGAAATGGGTAATTGTTCTTTACTGTGACTTGATTCAGCTGCCTATAATCAATGCACAGTCTTAGGGTTTCATCTTTCTTCTTTACAAATAAAACTAGAGCTCCTCAAGGTGGAACACTTGGTCTAATAAAACATTTTTCAAGCAACTTCTGTAGTTGAGCCTTCAACTCCTTTAGTTCTATAGGTTCCATTCTATATGGAGGTATGGATATAGGAGTAGCACCTGGAACCAAGTCAATTGTGAACTCTGTTTCCCGATCTGGATATAAACCAAAAAATTCAGCGAGAAACACATCCAGGAATTCCCTAAAAATGGGAATGTCATGTATATTCTGCTCAACTCTAGTATCAATAATGTGGGTCAGATAAGCCTCACATCTACCTTGTAGCAACCTCATGGAACTCATGAATGAGATCAGTCTGGCTGGCACTGCTTGATTAATACCTCTGAAAACTGCCCTTGACTGATTAGGAGATTCCAATACCACCTCCTTAGTGTAGTAGTTCATGATAGCCCTATGAGAAGCAAGCCAATCCATGCCTAGAATGATATCCATCTCCTTTAACTGTAATATAATCAATTCTACTTTTAATTTTGCCAGATCAACTCTAATCAAACACCTCTTGCAGACTTCCCCAATCATATTGGTACTACCTATCAGTGTACTCACCTCCAATCCACGCTTCAATTGATCTCTATCACAATGTAACTTACATGCTAGATGTGGTGTAATAAATGAATGGGTAGGTCAAAGATCTAGCAATGCAAAAGCTTCATAATTAAAGATAAACAATGCACCTGTAACAACATCCAGAGAGTCCTAAACCTCCTGTTTAGTCATAGCATATACTCGGGACTGAGACTGGGGTTTGTTGCTTCGAACCTAAGTCCTAACAAAAGGACTTCTAAAACTCACTTTGCCTATGCCTTTGCCTCTGCCTTGACCTCGTTGTCCAACCCCACTAGCTCGACTCGGCTGAATAGTAGTCTCACTCACTGATCCCCCTCTTATACCAGACTAGGCTCTAATTATAGCAAGACAATTGTTAACCTGATGATCAAATATGCCACATATAAGGTAAGCTCCAGACAATCTACAACACTCACCATTGTGCTTCTTCCCACAGTGCTCACAATTGGGTATCTGACCTAACACTACACCTCTTCCACTGCTAGACTGTACAAAACTACCCTGTTATCTGAACCCTGATTGTCTTGATCTAGCCGGTGGTTGAAATGGTCTATTATGGTGTTTACTGAACTTTCTGCTAGAACCACCTTAAAATTCACTAAGCCTCTTCTATCTAGACTCTGATCCCTGCTCAGACTGATTGTCCCTCAACAATTTCTCTTTTCGAATCAAAGCTGCTCTAAGCTCAACGAAACTGCTCAAATTAGTAAGAGCTAGCCTTGTCTGAATCTCCATGTTCAGCCCATCTTCAAAATATCCTGCACTTGTCTTCCTCTGTAGGAATCAAGGCAGATGCATAACCCATCAGTTAATTAAATATGATCTCATAATCTACTACTGACATTCTGCCCTGTTTCAGATTCATAAATTCCTTCATCTTTCTATCCAGGTAGATTTTGGGCATGTAATTTCCCTTAAAGGCCCTCAGAAAGGCTCCCCAATTCAGATTGCAAGGCCTGGTGGTACTGCTTGGAACAGTCTTCCACCTTTGATATGTTGAACCTTGCAGTAGCGAGATCGCATAATCAAATCTCTTATTAGCCTCACAGCCCATCTAATCAAATACTCGCTCAGTCCTCTCTAACCATCCCTCAGCCTCTGTAGGGTCTGTACTTCCGTAGAAGTCCACAGCCCCCTGCTTTCGTAGCTTATTGTACCTCCTCTCCCTTCTCTCAAGAACTCATAGAGGCATTCCCTTAAGTCAAGGTGCAGAAGACACTCTTCTGGCTCTTGTCGATCCTAAGTCAGCTGAGTATCGTTTGATAGTTAGAATTTGTTTTATGTTTTAAGAATAGATTTGATAAGTATTTTAATTACAATTCAAGTGTTTAGTATACATTTAGAGTTTAATTAGTTTTTTTTGTGTTTAAGTGTGTTTATGGGTTAGTTTGAATCTTTGAGCTTAAATTATATATTTTTGAGGTACCTTGATGTGTTTGCTAGTGTTATAGGGTAAACAAGTAAGAACAAGAAGAGTTAAAGAGTTTCTGGGCTAAAAAGCACAGGTCATGATCATGACAAAAAGGAAAAAGTGCTAGCTACGATCGTGGCAAGCATAGCCGCGATCATGCACTGCGTCGTGTTGATAGAAAAACTTAAGTTTTAGATAAATTTTTGGACCGTTTCGACCCCGACTTTGACCTAGAACCTCAAAGATATAAATAAAATATGATGTGATAGAAGAAAGAAGAGCTAAGAGCTACAAAAGAGAGAGACTTTGCCGAAAATTCGAGTGAAAACTTAGTTAGAGATCAATTGATCAAGGAAGGAGACGAAGAAAGAGAGGCACGGAGACACACTTGATGTGACGTACTTCCCAAAATAGGTGGTTTCCCACAGTCACGCCTCCAAGATCCATTCCGAAAGTATTTTCTAATTGTTATTTCAATTTCATTGATATATGGAATTTTGGAGATTGATTAGAAATATTTTTCGTAGAGTGTTGATTTTTATCTAAACTCACCTTCTGGTTGATTTATTCTTGAGATTAATAAGATTGTTTTGATTGTGTTTTATTTCTATTTATTGTGATTTAATTCGATTCTTTATAACTGGGCAATAAAATGAGAGGGTGACTAGTAAAAATCATCGATTTAGGTTAACGAGAGTTAGGTAAATCATTAGGTAGAGAATTGAATGAAACTGGTTGAGTCTTGTAACACAAGATCTAGCACAGATTCCTAGTAGGTCAATGGATAGCGTTATAAATAATTTAAGTTTCTGACAAATTGCAGATTGAGAGATCGCAATTTTGATAATTTGAATTAGGGAATATCAATTAGGGTTAAGAATTATAACCTAAGAGAGAGTAATTCACCCTAGGACTGTATAGGCCTATTAAATGGAAAAATTCATAATTAGATATTTTTCTTTAATTTCGAATAAAGTCCCCCTTTCTCTCAATTGGTCACTTCTAGGTTGAAATTCGGGTTATTTGTGTGAGTTGCTTCTGTTTGTTCTTTTGGTGATTTAAATTCTCATATTTGATTCTTGATTAGTTTTAATTACTGCAATATTTGTTTAATTAGGTTTTGCAAACTTAGCTACTGTTAGATTTTAGGACTAGTTATCGTCCTCGTGGGATCTACACCTTAGGTACTACATGAACAACCCATGCACTTACGGTAATTACCAAGGTTAAAAATATTGAAACTTAGAGCGTGTAACCTTGAGCGAACAAGTTTTGGCGTCGTTACTGGGGAAGGCAATTTACTTCTTTAGTATAAAGCTTTTCCACTAACTTTTGTTTTTATTAAAAAAAATTTTGGGGACTAAAGTAAAGACACATTGAGACATCTTAGGATGGGATATCTGAAGAGTTGAATGCTAAACAATGATGGAAGATAGATATTATAGGGAGCAAGGAAATCTTGAGAATTACAATTTGTCACAGTATGGTTGGAAGAATAACAACCCTTATTGGACAATGTATACTTCGGGGTGGTAAAACCACTAAGATTTCTGTTGTCCCAACAATGCAATTACTGACATAGGACACCAAGATCTATTTGAATTTCAACATGAAAAATCCAGTTCATGAGATTCTAAATTGGACAATATCTTGGATAAGCTCACAGACATGGAAGAAGGGCATAAGAAACTAGCAGAGCAAATTGATCAAGTGACGGAAAATCATACCACTTCTATTCATAAATTGGAGATTTAAATAAGATAGCTTTACCGTGAATTTTGTAAGAGAAATGTGGAAGACATGTTGAGGAAAATGGAATTACAACAACTAGAGCAATACGAGGCTATCACACTTAGGAATGGGGCAGAGCTAGAAGAACTAGAGGAAGACCATGCCGAAACTCAATTTGTTGGCAACCAAAAGACGCTGGAAGTGTACTGTAACACCCCACTCCCACCGAACCCGAACCCGATATCGACCGTGATATCCGAATCCGTGTCCCGCGAGGGTGGCGTGTCACATCACTTAACACTAAACAAAAGTCGGTATAAATTTTTTTT
>JAOQMS010042678.1:0-13246 GCA_027563885.1 Erythroxylum longipes
AACTCCAATTAAAAATGATTTATCCATAAGATCACCAAATTCATTCAATTCATGCTTACTAAAATAATAAAAAAATTTAGGGCCCAACACTTAAACTCTACTATAGCCATATCAATGTGTCCACACGTTGAGAAGAGGCTAACATTTCCCTCAGTTCAAAGGTGGGTGCAAAGAGTGCAGTAGAATCAGGGTCTAGAAAGTACAATGGAGAATGAAGATGAGATATTTTTCTTTACATTTAACACTGAGGAAAATGCTGAGAAAGTGATGAATACGGGACCTTGGCATATACAAGGCCACCCTATATTCCTTAAGAAATGGAGTCTGGGGGTAAAACTTGATAGAAGTAAGCTAGTGACAATATCTCTATGGGTGAATTTTTATAAAATACCTCTAGAGTATTGGTCGGTTGAAGGGATGAGCCACATTGCCAATAAGTTAAGGAAGGCACTAGGAATGGATTAGAATACAGTTATAATTGAAGAGAATAGGTCATGCCAGAGGCTGTATAGATGTGAATATGATGAGAAAACTACCTGACTCCCTGAAAATAATAAAGTTATGTGAAAGTGGGAATCTAGAGGAAGATGTCATCTAAGTCTCATACATGTGGAAGCCCAAAAACATAGAAGAAAAGAAGGAATAGAAACGGAAGGAAGTTCTGGACAATACGCCAAAACAGGTAGGAACTGAGCCACTTAAGATGGACACATCTAGGAGGGAGGAAGAACAAGAGGCCAACAAAAATGAGAATAATAGCATGGAGACAATGGCAACTCAAACTATGGAAAGTTCAGCAGAAAATGAGGAAATTAAGGATAATGATGGGAATAATGGAAAGGAGATAGCAGCAACTTAAACAATGGAAATTCAACAAATAGTAAGGAAATATGGGGCAAGGTTGGGAATCAAAACCAAAATGGAGAAGATGTTATTAATTCAATCAAGGTTAAACAGGTAGTGGAGGGAAATGAGATAGAACAAAAAGAAGACATAAGAACTCTCGGGTTAGAAAGAGGAGAAATTGTTGGAACCAAACTAATTCCAAAAACAAGGTCCCCTAATGCAAGTTGAAAATCCAAAAGGATAAAGCCTGAGATTGTATTAGCTACTTGGAATATCAGAGGGTAAATATCTTGAACAAGCAGTTAGTAGTTAGGGATTTTGTAAATAAAACACAAGCAGATTTTATGGGCTTACTAGAAACCAAAATTAAGAAGGATTAGTAGAGATAGGAATGTCAATAGGCTGGGCCGGCCTGCCATTTGTTTTTGTAAGGAAAAACTTTCAAAACGACATCATTTTGGAAAAAATGGCCTAGCCCGTGGTACACCCATGGCCTGGCTAACCCAGGCCAAAAACGAGTCGGGCCATTATTGCCATCCCTATGTGGAGAGAAGCATATGGTTTTTGGCAAAGGATTGGAGATTGATTACGAATAATAAAAATCATGCAAATGGGAGGATAATTATTGGATTTAACCCCTCAAAACTAGAACTGTTAAGCTGGAGGAGTTTAGATCAAATTATCCAGTGTGATATAAGGCTTATGGCAATAGGTTTACTGATTACAATCACCATTGTTTATGCTGCCAACTATGGGTTTCAAAGGAAATCTCTTTGGGAAGATGACTAGCAGCACTATCAAACATCTATAGATAATGATGGGGGACTTCAATTGCACATTATTTACTAATTAAACTAGGGGTAGACGAAGATGGAATCACCAGAATTGTAGGGAACTACTCGGCCTAATAGAATATATTGGGTTAACTGATATTAAAAGCTATAGCAATGAATTCACCTGGAGCAACAAACAGTAGGGAAATTGGCACCTTATGAAGAAACTAGATCGATGTTTGGTGAAGGCTACTCGGCTTCATCAATTTTCTAATAGCTTAGCAAACTTTAAGGAACCTAAAACTTCGGATCATAGTTCAATAGTATTAGAGTTGCAATATCTTGAGATGAAAAGGAAAACCTAAATATCCTAACTTCGAGGAAGCTTTAAGAGAAGGCATGTAACTACAAACGGTTGGCACAAAACAATTCTTGTTAACTAGGAAATTAAGGGTAGTAAGGCATAAGCGAAAGATCATCAATCGGGACAGAATCAAGTTGGAGTAGGATGAATAGAAGAAAGCTTTAGATAAACTTCAAGAATGTCAGCGAAGGATCCTTCTCAATCCTGAAAATAGAACCCTGAGAAAGGAAGAAGTTGTATTAATACAAGATTATAATAAAATTTTGGAGGAGAACCATCTCCAAATTAAGCAAAAATCTAGAATACTATAGCTAAAGAAAGGCATTCGATGCTCCAAGTTCTACCTAAACTCCATCATAGCCTAAAGGCATAAAAACAACATTAAGCAGCTGAAAGATGATAGAGGCTAAGAAATCCTAGATCAGGAATCAATGAAAGAACATGCCTTTGAATTTTTTAGCAAGCAATATGGGGAAGAAATACAAGTGCAAGGAATCCCGACCATTGCTACAAGGGGAATGAAGCAAATATTATATATGGTGAGGAATGAACTTATTAATTGGAACATCCTAGAGGGAGATTTAATAGAGGCAGTGAAGGAGTTCTTTCAACATGGAAATTTTTTAAAAGAATGGAACAAGACATATGTGAACCTAATCCCTAAACAACCCAATGCAAGCAGATTGGGGGAATTTAGATCGATAACCTGCTGCAATGTCCTATACAAGATAATCTCTAAGATACTGGCCAATAGATTGAAGAATTTAATGGGAAGTGTCATCAATTCTACAAAAAATGCTTTCCTTAAAGAAATAAGTATAGGAAATAATATATTATTGTGCTAGGAACTACTCAAAGGCTACAACACTAAAGCCAGCATTAAGAATTACACAATTAAGATAGATTGGGAGAAAAGACTTTTGGTTTAATGAGTTGGAGTTTCATTATAAAAATTCTTGAAGTAGTAGGTTACTTTCCTAAATTCAGGATGCGGATCAAGGAATGTCTTTCATCGTCCACTTCAGCTATACTAGTAAACGGAGAACCAACCAAGTTGATCAAAGCCAAGAGGAGGCTCAAGCTAGGGGACCCAATATCCCCATATCTATTTGTAGTTTGTATGGAGACCTTGTCAGTACTATTGGAAGGGAAAAAAAGGAATAGTGTTAGGTTCCAATACCATAAAAAATGCAAAGGTACAAAAATAACACATCTTGCTTTTATAGATGACATCTTTCTTTTTTATAGGGCTGATCAATATTCAACCAACACCATATTACAAGCCATGGAGGAATTTGAGGCAATTTCTGGATTAAGAAGTAATCCTAATAAAAATTGTTACTACCAATCTAAAAAAGCTAGCAATTGAGTAGCCTCTAGTGTAAGGGAAATGGGTATCAACTAGTGGCAGCTACCTATTGAATATCTCATAGTGCTAATTTCAGAAAGCAGAGTAAATGCAACAAATTGCAAATCCCTTTTGGATAGGTTGAACATAGAGATCAACCATCGGAGCTACAAATTCCTTAGCTATAGTGGGAAGCTATTATTAGTTTTAAATATGCAACATGGCAACACATTGGATCAATAATATTGGTCTTCCAAAAAGTGTTCTAAAGGAGATAGACAAGAAACTAAAAGAATTCCTATGGGGTGGACACCACAAAGCCAAGGTAAGCTGGAGTAAGATATGTCAACCAAAGGATTAAGAAGGCCTAGGAATCCAGTTAGCTAAACTTCTTAACAAAATCAGTATGGCAAAAACATTATGGTGGTTATGCAGACAAAAGGAGAAGTTATGGTTTAAATGGGTTCACATTGTTTACATAAAGAGAGAAAGCATATGGAGCCTCAAACCTAAGCAGAATATGTCATGGAACTTTAAACAAATCCTGGGATCATGGCATTGGATGCAAGACTTGGTAAAAAACAATATCAGAAATGGGGAATTAACCTACTTTTGGTATAATAATTGGCTTGAAAGAGGTCCACTGTACACAAGGTAGTAGAAATCTAACACCTATGGTCAGTTATTAGCCCAACCACAAGGGTAAGCAAGCTTATAGCAAACAATTAATGGAAATGGCCTTATCACCACAACAGAGGAGTGGATATTATAATGAACAACATGCCAAGATATTAGGGAGCAAGATAGGATGAAATCCTCTGGATAGCCAACGTATCAACAATATTTACCACGAAGGCATTTAGAAACTTCATCCAAAATGATTCTAACAGTAAATTTAAATGGTGTAAGCTAGTGTGGGATAATGATATACCTCCCTCACATGCTTTTATCTTGTGGTTGGGGATTGGAAAGAGGCTTATGGACAAAAATAGGCTTAGAACACTCTGAGATTCAACCACTTGTGAGCTTTGTAACTCGTAACCTAAAACAATAGATCACTTAACGGTCCATTGTAGGTACACCAGTAGCATTTGGAGGCAAATGGAGAGAATGTTGAATCTTTGGAAATCCATCCAGAGATGGGAGGAATTAGTTGACTGGCTAGCCACTCTAAAAATGGGACATAAGATGGACCTCAAAGTAGCTAAAATCAATATTACAACCATGCTGTACACAATTTGGCTATAAAGGAATAGAAGAATCTTTAGAAAGGAGCTAAGAGATAAGGAACAACTATACCAGAAAATTATACTCCAATGCAGACTGAACATGATAGCAAGGGGAATAGGGACACTCCTCTCAACTGAGATGAAGAGAAGATGGCTACTAGACTAGATACAATTGAAGTTAAGATTGAACACATGCTTTCTTATTTTGTTTGTATCTCTCCTTTTTGACATTTTGATCCTTGTAAGCGTGTATAGTTATATTAATTATTAATAATAATCCATTAATTTTTGAAAAAAATTTAAATCACATTGAAACTAAATTAATTAATCTCTCGCACTAGATAAAAAATGAAAGATTGAAGCAAAGGACTGTATTAAGAGCAAAAATGACTTAATTATAATTTTTATTAATATGTTATTGTAGAACTTTATTATTTCAAAATTAATAAACACAAAACTCATCTTGAAAAAAAGTTTAAATTACCTTAAGCTAATTGAAAAGTATTAGCAACTATAAGATCTTTTGCCTAATATTTGACTCTATTATATATATTTTACTCTTAATTTAAGTATGGAAAGCACATCCTAGCCCTTTTAAAACTACAAATGCTTAAATAGACATTTGTTGCTAAATTTCTATAAACTTTTATATGCTATACGTAGGCTTAAATGTTGGATTGTTTGATGGTATATCAGGGCTTTCATTACTAAGATAATATCCATCGCTAAAAATGTAGTTTAGCGATGGATATTATTGATGGAAAACATTCCATCGGCAAGCCAGGTTAGCGATGGAATTTTACCGACAGACCAAGGTATCGTAGAAACGGTCGTAGGTAATAATTTCTGACGAATAACAGAATGTCCGTTGGTAAATTTACCGATGGATAATTTATGTAACCGTTGGAGAATATACTGACGATTCATTGTGCGGTTGATCTTTGGTAAATTTCCGAAAACAAAATTTGTCTATCGGTAGATTTACAGACGATATTGGTTATTTCGTTGATAAGTTTATTACAACATTACTGACGGTTATATTTTTTCCGTCGGTGAGTATATCGACGGTTCTTCTGCGGCAAATCTTGTTGGTAAATTTGGTGACGGAATTTGTTATTCCGTTTGTTACTTAGTGTCAATATTACCGACAGTTTGTTGTTTTCTGTCGGTATATAAAATTGATTTTATTGAGGCATTGTTGTTTTTCTGTTGGTAAATTAACTAAAAAATTTTTAAAAAATATCCTGTCATTAAATTTTATTTGATGATCTTATGGTTGATGCATAATTTAAACAATTATGAATTATCTGTGGATATTGTTTAAACAGAAAGTTGATTGATGATATAAAGTTACAATTATCTTAATTGATAATAAAAACATTAAATTGTAGATAATAAGTATTTGTAATTCAAATGAAATGACTATAAGTACGCTATTGATTTGGTGATGGCAGATGAGGGGAGAAAATGAGGGTGGAAGGTTCAGGATGGGTTTAATGCTGAATGAAAATGACGTCATTTTTCAATTTATTTAAAACGATTAAGCTGAAATCAACTACGGAGTCACCAAACCGTCAGAAGTTTATCGACAGAATACATTATTATCAGTAAACCCCAACGCTTGATTAGTGAACCAAGCATTTTTGCATAAATTTATTAGCGGAGCGGTTATACCATCGGAAATTCATCGATGGAACATCGATCCATCGGTAAATCGTCGACGTTAGTTTATTGCGGCAAGCGTTCCCGCTTAATTTACCGACGGTTATGACTTTTTGGTCACTATATTCTATTGAAAAATTTGTCGGGATATTTTCCCTCCACCTTTACCGAAGAAAATTTTGTCCATCGCAAAATAGAATTTTTCATAACAGTTTTATCCACGAATATTCATTTTCTGTCTCTAATTAGCTACGATATTTTTTCTATTGGTAATTTTCCGTCAATAATTTATGATTGTCTTGTAGTGCAATAGTATAACTTATTCAAAAACATTCTTTTGGACTTTGGCTAATACCAGAATTACTTATATGTAGGAAATAGGGAGAACGGTAAGAAGTTAGTCTTGGAGCCTTTTTTTCAATACTATTCAAATTAAGTTTATTACATTAAAATCTGTATAAATTAATATTTATAGGACTATAAATTTTTTAATCGAAATAGATATTAATTTATGTAGTATACTCATAATTAAATAAACATATATTTAATCAACTAGATATTTATTATACCTTGTCAATTAATTAATTGAGTATATATGAATTTAATCTAATAAACATTATGCATTATATTAATAAAAGTTAAAATCCTCATAGATGCATTAATTCAATTAATATATTCAACAAATTAGATTAAAACAATATTTTATAAACTAACACAAAGTCTTTAATAATACATCATAATATTGGTTGCAATTTGATAGTTTCACCTTCTCAATTCAACAAAAATTAGAGACGAGATCCAAATATATTTAAATTTTAACAAAAAATTATGGTAAAATTCATATGTAAATGAAATATTATTGTCAATTATTTATGTATTTTCAATTTTATCAGATTGCTAAATTGTGATATGAATGAGGCCACAACGTTATATATGGTTTTAAAAGTTTTTAATCTATCTAAATTATGAATTTTACTTATTATTCTCAAAATTATTATCTAATAGAGGATATTAATTTGTTGAATATCAACGTGTACAGGATTTAAAGTATTTTAGTACTTTTGATGTTTTATAAATTACGTGAAAAGATATAATTTAAAATTTTATGTCAAAATTTTGTTATGTTAATAAAATGGTAGAATCTGAACATTTACAGGTTTACATGTACATAAACAAACTCAAATACGCTGAATTTTTGAGTTTTTCCTTATTTTTTTCAAGCATTTGTAAAAAGCAGAGTAAAGTAGAATGAGCGATACTCTTTATTAAGGTTAATAAAAATTGACTTGATGTTAGAAATTTTAGGAGGAAATTACAATAAGGTGCATTAATTATTTGAGAAAAAGTTTTCTTATCTAAGTGTTTACACCGAAAAAATGAGTTCGGTCCATTTTTACTGTTTTGGGCCGAAAACCTAAAGCCCAAAGAAAAGCCCATGGTTCGGAGTCCAAAAGAAATCCATTGACCCTGGCCCATCAGATTCCAGTGTCCAGCGAAGAGGAAAGTAGTAGAATTGGAGTTAGAGTGGGAGTCTTGAAGTCCAAGATAACGAGGAGATAAGGATAAAGTTTTATCCAAATCTTATCTCTATCTGATAGGATAAAGTTTATCCAAATCTTATCTCTATCTAGAAAGATAAAATTTTATCGGATTACGAGTTGAATTGCAGTAGGACACTCGTCATCGTTGGCTATAAATAAAAGTTTTGAAGAAGAAAGAGGGCTCTACAACCTCTCACATATTAAAAGCCTGGCATCCCAGCAAATCTTTGAATTCTCTAGCTTATTATTTTCAGCAATCTTTTATTTTCCCAGCCTAGTCGTTTCTTTTCAATTGTCATCAGCAATTTTCAATTTCTTATTCATTGTGTTTTGCCGATTTGTTTACCAATAAAGCAAAGTTCTTTCTGTTAGATTTTTGTCCCTTTTCTAGCAATACACAGTCGTTTTGATTTCAGTTAGATTACGAGGTGCAATCTTTTTCCTTATTTCTTTAGTTTGGAATCACTTTAAATTCCTGGCACGCTCACAAATACATTCACACCGCAACAAAAGGGCTATGTGTTGTCCTTTGGTCAAATAAAGGCCAAACATATTTTTGGCACGCCCAGTGGGACCCACGCAATGACGAGAACAAGATCTAGTAAGAGTACTGACATTTCCCCCGGTGGAAGCGATGAAATAGAAAACGTTGCAACAGCAACGCTGGAAGGCCAACCTTGGCCTCTTGAGTTGAGTCAATCAAGCAACATCGAAATCCTTTTGAAAAAGGTTTTGAAGGCCATAGAGAAATCAGCAGCTAAGACGCGTACTCTCTTGAGCACCATGGGGAGTAATCAAAAAGAGATTTTGGTTGTGGTCACTAGATCTGCCATGTCAAAGAAAGACAAAGGCATAGGCGGGGTAGAATCAAGTGAGGCGTTGCGCCAAGCTGAATCGCAGGCCAGTAAGTTACTAATGGCCGCGAGAAATCAGCTAGTGGCGTCTACAGTCACTCCAATTGGAGGTGAAGGGTCGCCAACCAAAGCGACCAAGTGGGGAGAAACTTCTCCCGTGAGGGGAGGGGGGGGGCAGTCCACCAGGATTGACAGCCCCAACAAGGAGAAACAGCCGGTGACCACCTACCAGCCACCGCACAGAAGGGATGAGACACCGATTGCTGCCCTGCCGCCAGTGTCTATCAACCACAGGACCCCTGTTCAGTTCCACAGCCACACTGGACCAGCGGCTCAACCTCACCTCTATGAAGAGGGAATGAGCTCAGGGGGCAATAGGAGTCTGGTGACCAACCAGATACAGGCGCTCCCAAAGAGTACAAGTCACCAGGCTGTTCAGCAGCTGGTGACCATAGGCCAGGCAATGTTTGGGCAAAACACTCAGATGATAGATCACGTTTTACCTGCCAAGGAGGAGATGAAGGCCAAAGACTATTGCAAATATCATAACGCATGGACTCATTCCACCAACATGTGCTGGGCCTTCAGGAACGTGATTCAGGATCGCATCAACAGGAAAATTCTCAAGTACCCAGAAGAGGAAATGCTCATTGACAAAAATCCATTCCTAGTGGGGTCAATGAACGTAGCAAGTATTGACATAAGGAATGAGCTCAACCAAAAAAGGAGCCAGAAGCATACGAATCAAGTTTGGAGGCCGAAAGGGTGGAACATGTGGAAAAAGAAAGACAACTTGACCACTGCCTCTAAAAGTCAAGAGAGAGTCGGTGCACTGGAAATGATCAGTGACCAGGTCACCGGAAATAACATTAAAGCTAGGGACCAGGTGGTCATCGGCACTGGCAGTCACCAGAAATTTGTTAAGCCACTGATGCCCAAGAAAGCTGGAGGGTGGATTCGGGTGGAGAGCAGAAGGAATGCCAAGAAGGAAATACTCACTGCTGCTCAGAAAAATGCTAAAACAAAGAAAAGAAGGTGGCAGCGCAAGAAGTTAGCTGAGAGACTGTTCTAGGAAAAAGAAGAACTGGAAATAAAACTTCAAATTCAAACCTAAGCTCACTTGGTGGAGAAACAAAAGAAGCTTGATAAAGGAAAGAAGTTGGCCAACATGACCAAACAGATGGTTGAGCATTGTGAAGAAGGACTTCAGAAGAACAAATTCAAAAGGAAGGCAACAGAGGATGGTGACATCGAGGAACAGGTAAACAGTTACTTCAATGTTGGTGATGTCCCTGTTTATTATGTGGGAGCTGCTTCTGTGTTGTTCCCAGCTATTTTTCGCCGTGTTGATCTTGATGTTGAAGCGGAGGACAACCCAAAAGATGAAGGAAAAGTTTGGGCTGCAAAAGAAGAACAAAATCTAGCAGAGAAATTTTCAGAGAAAACGCAGGAGACTAAGGACAGCAAAACTATGACATTCGATAAGCCGTTAACAGTGAATCACACTAAGCCACTGTACATACAGGTTTGTATCAACGGGAGGCCACTGAACAGAGTTTTGGTGGACAATGGAGTAGCTGTAAACGTGATTCCCTTAAAAGTGCTACTATGACTTGGGAAGAGAGAAGAGGATATCATTGCTACAGACTTAGTGGTGACTGCGGTAACTGGGGACGTGGCAAGAACTTTGGGAGTAGTTCCACTACAAATAACAGTGGGGAGTAAGACGTGTGTGTCTGCCTTCTTTGTAATCAACACCAACGCGAGTTACAAGTTGCTTCTCGGGAGAGACTCGATTCATGCAAACATGTGTGTGCCGTCTTCTCTTCACCAGTTCTTATTGTTCTGGAATGGTGATAACGTGGAAATAGTTAAGGCAGACAGTAACCCTTTCAGTGCTGAAGTCAATTTTGTGGACACCTGCTATTACCACAGAGACATCACACCAATTACCTTTGAAGGATTGGACAACGAGGGCAGGCCTACACTGATGAAATTCGCCAAGGACAAGCATTTAATACTTCAAACAACCAGTGCCAGTGAGAAGAATAAAAACATCAGGCCTCTTAGGCCGATGGAAGGAGACGTTGGCCAAACAGGCCAATGATTGCTCAAGAAAGTGAGGAAGGGTGGTCAGTAGCTGCAATGGCCATCCGGGAAGTAATTTTGCAGCAGGCCAAGAAACAATTAATGGCCAACCATAAAAGGGAGATTTTTGGAACAGAGTTAGTTTATGAAGGAGAAATCCCAGAAATAATAAGAGATGAATTAAGTCTAGAAGAGCTACAAGTCACGTCACTCAAAATGGAAGATGAGAGACTTCAAGTAAAGGACCTCTGGAAGAAATCAACTTGAATACTACCGAGGATCCTAAAGTAACATACATCGGTGGGCACATTGGGAAAATTGTTGAAGTCTACATCGATGACGTGGTTATCAAGTCTAAAAAACAGGATGACCATGTAGAACATCTCAGGCAAGGATTTGAGAGACCGAGGAGACACCAGCTCAAGCTTAATCCGTTAAAGTGAGCTTTTGGAGTCAGGGCTGGAAATTTTCTCAGATTTTTGGTACATCAAAGGGTCACGGAGGTTGACAATAACAAAGCGTCCAAAAGCTACTCTAGGCAAAGGCATTGGCTAAATGATTTTCTAAATAAGTTAAAGGCCACCATAAGGCTTATATCTCTAAGCCCAATGGTGCAGGGGGCAATTATTTATACCAAAAAATAGGTTCGGCTCATTTTTACTGTTTTGGGCCAAAAACCTGAAGCCCAAAGAAAAGTCCATGGTTCGGAGTCCAAAAGAAATCCATTGACTCTAGCCCATCAGGTTCCAGTGTCCAACGAAGAGGAAAGTAGTAGAATTGGAGTTAGAGTGGGAGTCTTGAAGTCCAAGATAATGAGGAGATAAGGATAAAGTTTTATCCAAATCTTATCTCTATCTAATAGGATAAAGTTTTATCCAAATCTTATCTCTATCTGATAGGATAAAGTTTATCCAAATCTTATCTCTATCTAGAAAGATAAAATTTTATCGGATTACAAGTTGAATTGTAGTAAGACACTCGTCATTGTTTGCTATAAATAGAAGTTTTGAAGAAGAAAGAGGGCTCTACAACCTCTCACATATCAAAAGCCTGACATCCCAGCAAATCTTTGAATTCTTTAGCTTATTATTTTCAGCAATCTTTTATTTTCCTAACCTAGTCATTTCTTTTCAATTGTCATCAGCAATTTTCAATTTCTTAGTCATTGCGTTTTGCTGATTTGTTTACCAATAAAGCAAAATTCTTTCTGTTAGATTTTTGTCCCTTTTCTAGCAATACACAGTCATTTTGATTTTAGTTAGATTATGAGGCGTAATCTTTTTCCTTATTTCTTTAGTTTGGAATCACTTTAAATTCCTGGCATGCTCGTAAACCAAAACAAAGGGCTACGTATTATCCTTTAGTCAAAATAAAGGCTAAACAGGTACGTACCGATATTCATAACAGTGCAAATACCATAAATAAGATGAAATGAGAGGAATGGTGCACTATCTCTAGGCAAAGATATATTTACAACCGTATAAAAATGTATTAAAATTAATATAATGTAACGATTTTTACAGTATGACTTGTAGTAATATTGATATGCAACACTAATAATAATTTATTGTCATATATCTTAAAGGTAATAAAATTAAAATGATGTTACAATAAAATTTCATAAAAGCAACAATTTAATTCGTTGTAACTTTAAACAATAATTCAAGGTCACAATAAGTAGCCTCGGACTCAGATGCACTTACGCAGTGTTTGGTTCATGTCTCTATGGGTGGAGACAGATGACAGGGACACAAAAGTCCTATCCCCCAACCTGTTTGCTTACTGTCTCTACCCAATTTTATCCCGACTCCAAAGACAGGGACAATAATTTTTTGTGACTTTCATGACTGTGGTACAAAAATGCAAAGACGGAGACAGAACCAAAAGACATAGATGAAATGTCAGAAATGCCCTCCCTTCAAAACCTAAAACAAAACATAGTTTAATTAAATATAATGTAATGTAATTAAATAATCATAATAATTTAATTAATAATATTGTAATTAATTAATTATATTTTAATTAATTAATTAATTAATTACAATATTTTAATTCATGAATAATAATATTTTAATTAATTAATATTTTAATTAATGAATAATTATATTTTAATTAAATACAATGTAATTAATTAAGTAATCATAATAATTTAATTAATTATATTGTAATTAATTATAATATTTTAATTAATAAATAATAATATTTTAATTAATTAATTACATTATTTTAATAAATAATAATAATATTTTAATTAAATATGATTTAATTAATTAAGTAATAATAATAATTTAATTAATTATATTGTAATTAATTGATAAATTATAAAATTTTAATTAATGAATAATAATATTTTAATTAAATATAATGTAATGTAATTAAATAATCATAAAATTTAATTAATTATGTTGTAATTAATTAATTAATTACAATATTTTAATTAATTAATTATTATATTTTAATTAAATAATTAATTACAATATTTTAATTAATGAATAATAATATTTTAATTAATGAATAGTTATATTTTAATTAATGAATAAT